>JADIIY010000014.1:0-181743 GCA_027604245.1 Boothiomyces sp. JEL0838
ACAAGAAAAAGTCTTGCATCGCTAAATAAGTTGTAGTATAGAGTCTTAATAAATACATGTTTCATCCCAACTATTGCCGTTTCTTTAGTCTTTCAATTCCCACTTGCTAACGGATCCAGCAAATGTCTACTACTTGGCAAGTACAGATAAAAAGTGGGCCGACACTTTATCAGCAGGTGAGTCAAAATAGATCAATTACTCATTATGGTGTGCGTGGCTCTAATTTGGCTGTTTTCGGATTCCGTGGTATTGATCCACAACTTTCAGTAGAAAGGAGTAAGTTGGTGGGACAGACACTTACCGACTTAAATCATGAACCAACCGGCGTAAACCTATCATTGTATCCGGCAGTTAGTGTGTCAATCGTTCTACGTTAAGCATGGACGATCAGGTTCACCGCATGTGTAGTACAAGAGATTTCAAATCAGATATAAATAGCTGTCATAAATTGAAAGGTATCCAATCTAAAAAATGGTTTCCGCTGCTCTCTTGGCTTTCTCAACTGTTTCTGCAACTACTATCCCTAGACAACGCGGGGTTCATTACAGAACTGATATTGTTACTGCACCTCTTCTTGAAAAAAGAGCCACTGCTGCCTTGAAGTACTATGGCGGACCAGTCATTCCAAATGTTGAAGTACATCCTATTTTTTATGGGGGAGACAGTGTGCAGTACAAGTCTCAAATCAATCAATTTTACGCTGGTGTAGTCAACTCTCCATACTACGATTGGCTCAGTGAATACAACACTCCAAATCAAACAATTGGTCGTGGTACTTTTGGTGGATCAATTGACTATACCACCAACCTCAAAACTTCTTTGGATGATCAAAACGACATTCAACCACTCTTGGTTGGTTTGGCAGATGCTGGTACTATCTCACCAAATGCAAACACTTACTTTCCAATCCACTTTAAACCTAGTATTGATATCACCCAAGGAGGAAGTGCATCTTGCCAAGTGTTCTGTGCTTACCACGGCACCATCTCGTACAAGGGAGGATACATCTATTATGGTGTTGTTCCTGACCAAGGTGGATCCTGTGCAGGTGGTTGTGGATCTTCTTTCAACCGTCTAAGCAATCTTCAATCTGTTACTTCCCACGAATTGATTGAAGCTACCACTGATCCTGCTGTTGGTTTAGCTACCGGAAATGCAGCTCCACTCTCATGGTACGATTCCAACAATGGCGAAATCGGAGATATCTGTAACGGTAAGCAAGGAACTATTACTGGTGGAGACGGAAAGACTTATACTGTTCAAAAGGAATGGTCCAACAAAAAGAACTCTTGCATTGTCAAATACTAAGTCTTCAATAAAGGATAAAATTAGAAGAAAGGGATGAATTCTCAATCTTGCATAATGAGAATGAGCTGAATCAATTGCTTCCGCAATTGATATTCATTTTCGATTGAGTTGCAGTCAAATGATCGAGTGTGTTGACCGTATCATCCAGAACAGGAATAACCAAATCGTAATTTCGCGGGGTATCCGTCAAAACGTTCAGACATATGATCTTTCTTTACCAACAATCTATTTGTTCAAGTTTTCTCATGGGTTGGCTCCACAATCAAAATAGAGGCTGCTTTCCCTGCTTTCATAAACGTTTTATAGAAAGCCCTGCCTTGGAAAACACTGAATCTGATTCAGTCTCATGAGAGCTTATGTAATACCAGCTATCCCGCGACTGTAGTAGATACTGTACCAATTTAAAAGGGCTGAATTGTCTTGCAAAAATTCACAATATTGTCTGTCAAATAATTTATTAGGCTTGCTTTTTGAAAAACAGTCTCCAATCCAGTGGTTGGTCAGTGTCAAACTGCTCTTTGGGCTGTTTCTTTGGCAGAGGCAGTTCTAGATGATGAGCAGGAAGCGGTTTGTTGAAAAAATAGGAATCAAGTAGTGCTTCACTAGCAGATATCCTTTTGCTGCTTTGATAAATCAAAAACTTTTCCAGTAGTGCTACTGCCTCTTTGCTTGCATCAGGGCAAATTGTTTGGATAGGGACTCCTTTTGTAGTTGGGAATTGAATCTTGTTGTAATCCGGAAGGTTCTCCAGTTCCTCTGGTTAATCAATATTACTGGCCAAGATTCTACTGTTGGTGTGCCCAGCACAGAAATTACACTGAATAACTGGTCAATGTCGTTCTGTCCTGGAAAGAGAGGAGAGTGATTCAATAGTTCCCCAAATATACATCCTACCGCCCACAAATCCACTCCAAAGTCATACTTTCTCGCACCATAGAGCAACTCTGGTGCTCTGTACCACCTTTGTAAAAAAATGAAAACCTTGTAGCAACTTGGTGAGAATAAGGTCTAGCAGTTTCCAAATTACACACTCTGGCAAGTCCAAAATCAGCCAATTTCAGTATTCTGTTTGGAGATATCAGCAAGTTTGCCGGTTTCAAGTCTCTATGCATGATTTTGTTGGAATGGCAATAAGCTATTCCCTTCAATATCATCAGCATGTAAGTCTTGATTTGTGGTTCAGTCAATGGCGCAACACCGTTTTTGAGGACTTCAGCCAAATCGGACAGCATGTATTCAAAAGCTAAAACAAATCCAGTACCAGACGGAAACACTTCGCGCAATAATACAACGTTGGGATGATTAAGCTGCTCCAGAGCTATATTAAATCCGCCTACCTTTGATTTCTCTGATTATAGTCGTGGGAATCCCATTCTCAAGCTAAATTAAATCAAAGTTACTTTTCTTAGTGGTACTTTTTTCAACGCTACGATTTCTCCAGTTTTTACAAAAGTAGCTTTGAGCACAACTCCATGCGCTCCTTCGCCAATCTATTTAATTTGTAATTTACTTTTTCGAGTATATTGTATTGATTCATTGATTACTGAGATTTTCAGGGGCTTGAGCGTGATTTCAAGCGCACGGATGTTTTAAAAAAACCAAGCTAAGAGAAATAGCGTATAGCAGCCTGAAATGGAAACTGGCTCCTTTCCGATGAGGAGCTTGCTATCCCTCTGTTCAAAATGGACATGAAACCTTTTTAATAAATTTTTTCCGTCCAAGGGGTTGCTTGAAACTAGAAACAAGGCGGATAAGCGATTTTCAAGAGGGAACCATTTTATTCCCATTCGCTTCGTAATGCTATCAAATTTTTTTATTTTTAATGGTTTTGGTTTACGAGTTTGATTCATTCATAAGGCAATGTAGTGTCTGAACGACATAGGTCACTTGGTTACACCAAAGCTATCTCTTACCCCCTCAGTGCCCCATTTTTGACCCAAAGCCCGTTGGCAAAAGACATTTCTTCCTTTTATGGGCCATCCAAGTCAAAATGATGTGTGGCACCTCAAGTATAAATATCACTGCTGTTTAATGAACCCAAAAAATGGTTTGTCGCAAAAAGTTGATTCCCGTAAAATCACTATCGGTCGATCCTCTGAACAAGGAAGAAATGGGAATTATTCAGCTAGACGTATACGCTATACTGCACTCTAAACCTTCCAGCTTGCTGTACCGAAAACGAATTATAGAGAAGGAAATACCAGTTAAAAGAGGGAGAGGAAGACCAAAGAAAATCAGACCGCCAGTTAGCGATAGTGCTTCCGAGAGCAAGGAACCAAACTCGCCTATGGGGTTGTATTTTTCTGTGGCAAAAACCATTGTAAAGAGTTGAATCATTTGTAAAATAAAAAGACATTGCAATTATAATTTATTGTGGGGTTGGGATTTTAATTTTATGTCATCATTCGTAAGTGTGTGGCTAAAGATCGGTCTCTCAAGGAGAGAAGGCCCCAGCCAGACACAGAGCATCAAAGAAAGTCTTTTCCACTGTGCTTTGATTGAATTGGCATGAATATAAAGCCATTATCCGTTAAAGAGCCCACCAATATTTTGATTACACGGATATGTTAATATTCGCCAGAGATATTTACGAGTCGGGTACTGAGGATGTTTGCTCAGCCGATTAATTCAGTGAAAGAAACTATTTACATGACGAGGAATAAAACATGATTAAAATACAGTTTAATATGAAGGTACAAAGCACCAAATGTCCAGCTTTGCAGGATTAGGTGCAGTTTCTATGGCTTCGTTCAAATCGTCATCATTCGACATTACACACTTTTGTCCTGATTCATCAAGGAATTTAATCAACAAATCTTGGTTCTTGAACTTTTTGCGAACAAATTCAAGCAGCTCTTCATATATAACATCATCAGGAACAAGAATCATTCTGGTGTCGTTAAAGGTGGCTTTTACACGGATCTGATGTTAGTTGAAAATTACCATATCATTAGGTATAGAGATCCCAGATGCGTCTGATCTAGGGGATTCGGCAGCCAGCCCAGGTCTTCTTTCATAAGGTTCATTTTGTGATAATGAGGATCTTCGTTGAGTAATTTGAACTGGTTTGCGTTCTTTGGCATCATCCAAATTGATATAGTTTGGCTTTGCACCAACGGAACTGCTTCTTTGTCTTATATTAGAGTTGCTGCTTTTAGGTAATGTTGGGGCTCTTCTTGTAAGTGTAGCGTTAATTTGAACGTCTTCAGGAATGGTCGTTGGCAAAGCTGGCATAGGACTTGGCTTGTTCTTTTGTCTGTAGTTTCTACCAAGTGTCATTTCCTTGACTTGTCTTCCAGAGAACCCGTCGAAATTGTCATTTGCACTATTGGCAGCAACGACAGTAGCGGTTCCCAAATAATTTACTTTTTTGGCATTCTTAATGTTGTCTTCTTGAGGACGATACACAGTAGTGTCTGGAATTTCATATGGCAAAATCTTTGATGGCGCCTGGGATCCTAAACGAAGAGCTTCTTGTATTTTACTGGTATCTGGTTTTGTTTCGGATTGACTTGCTAAATCAAGAGCTTCGTTAAAGTACTTTAATCCTCTGCCTTCATCTCCAAGTACCAAGAAACATAGAGCTAAATTGAAAATAATATGAGCAGCATGTAGAGTGTAGTCTAAACCCAACTGGGTATAGTTGATGAAGGTATTTGAGCGAAGTCTATCGTAGCAGTCTTGATAGCATTCTAAAGCTGTTTCTACATCATCTGCGTAATAATAAATCGCCGCCTTTTGAAAGTAGGCAGCAGCAAGAAACGGGTCACACTGAATGGCCCTGTTAAAAGCAGCAACCTAGAATTAGCATTAACTTACAGCTTCTTCGCTGTCTTTCAGCTTCATTGCAACCATTCCTACGTTAAAGTGCAATTTGGAAATGTCTGCAAATTCTTGGAACTGCACTAGGGATAGCTTGTAGTTGCCCTGATCAAATGAAGTGAGAGCAGTAGCCCACTTTATTAATTGTTCCTATGTAAAAAATGAAATACTTTGACAGTACTCATCCAGCAAGTAAGTTTACTACATTTAATTTTTTCGTTTGGGTTTTATACTTGCCGTAGGCTCTTACAAATCAGGGCTTGGCCACTTGAAAAAAAAGCCATTCTTCGTGTTATTCAATATTATTCAGTTGTTTCAAATTCCTCACCAATGGATCCGCTAGGAAATACCCGGATTTGCACCCTCAATCCATCAAGAATAACACGCTGTAGCTGTAGCATAGCTTTACGCACTGTGCTAAAAGTTGCTATTGTTTCCTCATTTTATTTGTGGGGCCAATGAAGCCGCTTGTAAGTGAAACAAAAGTATTCGGATTTCCACAATCAACTTACATCACCTTCTAGCGTCTAAAGTAAGCTTCTATATTTTTCGACTGACATCATTTACCTACGGGGGGATGTAAAAGTCACGCCCAAACTAAAGTTTAACAAATTAAAATGATATCTGATGTAGTTTATGTACTTGAAGCTAATCGTAGGCCAAAGATTATTTATTAAACAAGAAGGAAGTTGGCAAAAAGACCCAGTTGCAGACTATCAGGCAAGCTTCACCGCTAATGTTTCTCCGCTACCTATATTTATTCATCGACCCTTCAGACTCCATCTACGATGTACTTGCTGCTAATATAGAACCCTAGACATGCCCTAACTTGTCACTCTAATTTACCGGATGATTTTGTCGAAACAGTTTCCATCAACGATTTTGAACCTGGAGTAATCAAATCTGCTTTTAATCTTTACGGATTCGCATCTTTTTATTACCTTCATGTAAATATCACTAATATAGATACATTTAGATACAGCTGGGCTACCACTGGGGGATGCAAAGTCAATGATCTTGGTCGAAACCCCGTTACAGACATGTATATCATGTACCACTTCTATTTATTCGTACGACGACCTCATCTTGGAAACAAAGGAGGCACACAAGCCTTTAAGAGTACAGGAAAACAATTATATTTACAAATTCGATTTCGTTAGAGAATATTGGCAAGTATCTGTTGACTATAGGACTGCGTTCTTGAATGGGTTCCAACATCTTTCTAATGAGATCGAAGCTAGTATTGCAATAGAGAGCTTGACCATTATCCAGGTACTTTTGTTCTAACAAGGTATTTCATTGCGTAGATGAACAGAAACAGGAAACTCCGCTCCTGTGTTTAGCATACAAATTTAGCGGAGATGGCGACGGCTCAGTAGATATATCCCAAATATTAGAATAAATAAATAGACTCGTTTAATTTAAAGATTGCTCTTAGGGGATGAAACAACTAAAGGAGCGTTTCAAGGATTCGAGTATTTATTCGAATTTACGACGATCGATTCGCCCAATAAATTTAGCGCAGGCTTGACTTCTTTTACCACTGGTGTATGTACAGTCAGCCCAGATGGTTCAACCTTTTCTGCAGCTGTCGTTTCCAACGGAACCTGCCTTCTTTTACGCAACGCCAATATTTTAAACTGATCAAACAGCAATGACAAGATTGTTGAATGCAGTCCCATCATGGCACACGAGATATCGTATAGCTGAGCTGACATTAACGTTTGCCGGTCATATTTAGATTCTAGGAATACAAAAAACGTGAACCAATTCAGACCGCATGTACCTAGTAACGAGTAAATTAGTACTCTAAGTCTCAAATTCGTAGTTACTGTTAGCTGAGTCAAGTGCTTGTAAATGAGGTATGCAATGTAAAACATCTGAGCGTTGAATGTAAATATGAGGAGTGCTAGCCAGGTATCAAATGAAACAGAGAGGACCTACATAAGAAATGCTTACTGCTGCTAGTAGCGGGCTTTCTACATAGTACTGGTAGACAAAAGTACCGATAAAAATAGCGTATACAGTAATAATAATGATGAATACCAGCCTGATGCCCTTTTCTGTAATGCGAGTATCCAAGATTGAAAATATCTCCAACGTTTTCAAATGCACAAAACAAATTCCAATCGTAATGATTTGAATCCATATTCCCTGAACAAGGAAATTAATCGCATCTTTAGGATATGTATTGTAATAAGCTATTCGTTGTGCGCAGCCAATTAGATTGGCAAATTGTAGCCCAACAATGTACCGAATGATTGGTTGTTTGATATCATTCTGAATTAGGTATTTTATTATTATTGCTGTACTTGCCAAGATAGTAAGGATGAGCACTGTTAGTGTGCTGTACTGAACGAATTGTGCATTCATTGACGTGGAGAAACAAAAATATCAACATTGGATAGACAAACAAATAGTAAAGTCTTTTATTGGTGCCCTATATCAATTTCTACCGATTCGTTGTCATCTATTATAAATTATCTGCTAAATGGAATCTCGGTGGGGTGCCAAATAAAAGCAACCTCTCTATGAGGTATCGTAAAACGGTTTCTAGTAATAGATGATAGAGATTGGTTTCTGAATTTCTATGATATCCTTTAGCTTTCAAGTTTAAGCTCTGGGGTTATGACATCTGAACCTTAAGTAGTACCACTACAATCTTCACAAACTATCGACGCAGATAATGAGCTGTTAGATAAAGGAGCCGTTCATTCGCAAAACAACAGCCTTATACATCCTAAAGCATTTCCATTGATAAAATGTAGAGTGAGTATCCAAAATGAATATTCAGTTTATTCAAAGTTCACTTCTTGGTCTCTTCGGTGCGCTTCTTTTGATTCGCTGCGTCGTCTGATTTCAGGTCTCTCGTAGCTAAAAGCCTGAATTTGCTAAAATTATATGCTGCCAACGCGCAATGCCAACCACCAAGGGATACTGTAATTGCTCTGCCCTGTTCATACTGGTACCCAGAGAAATTCAGGTAATTGTAAATATAACCGCATAGTGCTACCCAATCTAAAGATACCATCACTACAATTGATACAAGAACTGCTTTGACTTGTGCTTTTGACTGGCTGGTTATGAATACCCTATGCTTGTTTATCAAAAATGTCAAATAGACCCCTTGCACTGTAGTATACATAATACCACATCCTAGTACCGCCATGTATGTGAAGTTTGAAAGCTAATTAGAAAAAGATTACATTTCCCGTAAACTCGTCATTGGTGTAGATGTACATATCATAAGTTACTTCGCAAAATAAGAATATAATAGTGACAGCGATCTTCGTATAGTAAATGTACCGTTTGTTTATACGCGGATCCAGACTTCCAAAAATTTCCAGGCTATTCAATTCAATCATTGTGATTCCATACTTTTTAGAAATCATGTACCACTACAAAGTCTGCTAAGAACGATCTTATTACCATACTGAATTGGGGAATCGGATAAGATAATAGAATATACACGAGATAGAGTACACCAATCATTTGAACAATTTGCGTCAAAAGCATCCACTTGTAAACAAACTTTGTCCGATATTCTTTCTGGCTATATATCGCTATTACTGCTACTGCAGACAGAAACGAAACCGCCATCGTAATTTTTGCTAGTTGATCAGACATGTAGAAATAATGACGTGGAGACACAATGGTTTATTTTTTAGATACAATAGTACTATTCATTTCTTTGGTAGCCAGGTCCTTGAATTGCGAAAACATGAATGAAGCGAGCCCGCAATGTATGCCGCTAAGTCCCAAACATATCGCACTTGCTTTATCATGGTCATAGCCCTCAAGTGCCAAAGTGCCATACAAATAAAATGCTATTGCGGACCAATCTAGTGCCAGCATTGCTACCACACTATAGACTAGTAAATTTCTTTTCTTTTGAGAGATGGAAGAATTGAATTTCCTGTAATGTATAATTAGTCGTGTAATGTAGATCCCCTGCCAGTTGACATAGAAAATCGCAACTACAATTATAGCAATATAAAGATATACGGAAACCTACTTTAGTGATTCTTACTTGGTTGAGAATCTCCAATTCCGTATTCCAGATATAAATGTTGTACAGGAGTTCCACTATGAATCCGCAAATGACTATAGCCCATCTAGCGTAAACAATCCAGGCTTTTTGCAGTTTAGGGTTCAATATTCCAAATATCTCAAGTGTATGCAGGTCAATGTAGACTATCCCATATGTCTGTGTTACTAGATTCTTACCACAAAGTCAGCTACGAACGACCGCAGCCCCTCCAAATAGAATGGAACCGGGTAATATAACAAGAAATAAGCAGTAAAGACTATACCTAGTAACTGTACTGTTTGAACAACCAAGATACATCGGTATATGAATTTTCCAATATACATTGCCTGCGAATATATCGCAATAACCACAATAGAGGATATAAAAGAAGTACCTAATATAATTTTTGCTGCTATATCCATATATTATTTTTGTTTGATAATGAAAAACATCGTCATCATCAATTATCCAAGGCAAAGTGAAGGCCCAATGTTCTAGCGGTACTCACTCTTTATTAGAGATGCGACTGCAAGGCGAGTGCCATCCATAGATACGTATAATATCTATTCGAAAAAATCTGCCCAGTGTAGTAAATATTACCTTCAACCTTCCAGAATATTTTGTTATCCAGTACTTTGAACGAGATTCTCGCAAGTTTTACCAAATGTAAAATCATTTAGTTACTGACATCTCCAAACCCAAGGCAATCAGATTGCCAGATTATATGGGATAGTGCATAATTGTTAAACAGGAATCGTCAAGTTAGTAAAAGGAATCAACTACCAACAGTAAATGAGAATATGACTGGCAACTGTACGAATCATTTATTGAATCACCAATCCAGACTTGTCAAAGTCCAAAATCAAATATCTCGATTCGATGGCATTTCCATTCTGATCTTTTTCATTTTTGAACATTTCAACAATCGTTGTTCCGATTTCATTCAGGTTATCTGTAGCCAAAACTAGGACAGTAGGTCCTGCTCCTGATAAACATATGCCTGCTAGACCAGGACACGTTGTTGGATTTAATTGCAAGATCTTGGATAATCCAGGCACAAGATGCGCACGATAGGATTGATGAATTTTATCTTGCATAGATTCATAAATTACTTGATGTTCGACATGTTCTGCTCCAATTGCGAATGTAAGCGTGTTTAATCTAGACATATTAAAAATAATATCTTGTCTGCTGTATGAATCCGGCAACACTGAGCGAGCTAGAGAGGTTAGCAAAGTGAATTCTGGAATGACTGCAACACATTTAATTGCGGGATTCACTTTTAAAGGAGTAACTTGAGTCAAATGAACACCAATAACATTGTGTTCCTGCAAGAGAGACATTGGTGTTGGAACTTTACTTCCAGCTACACACCAATCATCGTTCCATTTTGGCAGTGGACATCTAACAAAGCAAGTAACAAATGATCCAAAAAGTGAACCCGCTACATTATCGGGGTGTCCTTCAACAATTACCGCATAGTCAAGTATTTCCTGTTTGGATAGCTTTAATCCTAGTAACTGATCAGCCATAGCAATTGCTCCAATAATTGCACTTCCAGATGATCCCAAACCTCTCCCTAACGGAATTGGGTTATTGATGTGTAGTTTATAGTGAGGTAAAGTCCTATTAAACGCATTGGCAACATAAACAGCAATCTGACATATGAAATTATCCTTTGGATCCAATGGAACTGCTCCCAATCCGCTGTAAGAGATGGTGGTGATATCTGATTTTTCGACCGTTAATTCGAGGTATAGAGATAGACCAGCACCCATTACGTCGAATCCAGGTCCAAGGTTTGCAGTGGACGCTGGGATTTTAATCTTCATTATTTTGAAAAGCAAAGAATAATATCTCTCAAAATCACCTTGTGTGGCGTAGAGATATTTACAAGCAAAGAGTACCGATGAACGAATATATTAGAGGAAAACTAACGGAATCAGAACTAATAGCGGGGTCAGTCCGCTTGCACCAGATTTAGGGCTTACGGTAGGGTTGGGGCCGTAGGTGGAAGTTGCTGGGGAGTTTACTTGTTTACATTGCTGCTGCCATAACACGCCAAGTGTTCCAAACTCACTACCTAACACTTGGGCATTGTTTTGAAGCACAACAGCTTCGGCTAAACCGCAAGATGAACAAGGAAGGGAGTAGTACCCATTTGGAAGCAGTAAACTAAAGACTAGTGTTAGCTATTTCAAACCTTCTTTGGCAGCTTCGCTTGGGAAAGTTTGAATGCAATAGTCGTTGTTACTGGTTGTGTCTGTAGTGCACAAAAACCCAGTTAACGCGGCAACAAAACCTGCAATTTGAGATCCAGTAATAGGGTTAGATTGCCCAAATTGAGCAATTACTTGAGAAGCGCAAATTTGGTTAATGTTTGACGCAGAAGTGGTGAGTACTTTTCCACAGTCACTACCGCAAAGGATGCCAAGTGAATCTGGAGGAATGACAGCACCGTTATAATTTGTAGATGGGAAACAAGTTGATGCAATTGCATTACCACTTGCATTTACAGCCTGTGCACATTGCTGAGACATTGCAGCATAATCCATTACAAAGGCATTTGAGGCACTAGTACAGAATTGAGCCAAGTTATTCAAAAAGTTGTTTAATGCAGGAGCAATACTAGAGGTTGCTGTGGTGTTTCCAATTGCACTAATCATTGAACTGGCACAGGCAGAACAGGTAGTGTTTAAAGCTAGGTTTGGTGCAAGCTTTAGAGATTGGGCAAGACTTTGAACCCAATTACCGATTATAACGTTAATGCAATATTGATCAGAGGACGGAGCTTTGGTACAGAAAGAAGATTGAAAAGCTTTAAATGAATTTCCGACTTGCGTTGCTGTCATATTTGCAGTAACTCCATAGTAGCCTAGTATTTGATCCCCACAAACTGGTTCAACTTGTTGGACATATGCTTCGATTGCTTGCTCACATTGGCTGGAGCAAAAGCTATCCAGGAAACTAGTGTTGTACAAACCAGAGTTTGGCATAATGATATTTGAAACATTGTTATATCCACAAGCACTAACAACATTGTTTATCGAGTTTACCGCGGTGGATTGGCATAGCATGACGTTTGGAGGAATGAAACTTGAAGGCAAAACCCCTTGCTGGCATGTACTGTTTAAAAATAGAGCAAATTGCTGCAAACCAGGAGCAGCAGCTTGGATAATGGCATTTGAGGAGCTAGCAAGTTGATTTGCTTCAGCAACAGCACAATCTGAGCAAATTGGACCGCTAGAGTTCAACGCTGGGCCACCAACTGAAGTCAAAATGAAACTAATAGCGTTACCAAATACACCTCCCAAGATATTCTCCAAGCAATAGGTTCCGCCTCGTTTCAAGCAAAAGAACGATTGAACTTCAGTGAACAGGGTGTTGAAATTTGAAACTGATGTAGACAACCCAGCAATATTAATAAGATTTTGGGCACAGTTTGCATCAAGGGCCGAGATAAATTGGTTAACTGCAGATCCACATGCCGCACTGCAAATGGAATCCAAGACTGTTGGGTTAAATAATATGGTTGTGTTACCAGTGCTATTAGAGTTTGACGATACACTTGGACTGCAAGCGCTAACAACAGATGGAGCAGCAGCAGCAACTTGCGCTGTACACGATAGTCCACTGGTAGGCAAGATTTTGAAATAATTCGGACCGCCATTACAGAATCCTTGCATAGCTTGATAGACTGCATCGATTCCTCTGGCATAGTCACCAAATAACGGCTCGTTCTGTTGAACAGCGTTCATGATTTGTTTAAAACACGCAGAGCAAAACATGACATTAAACTCTTGCTGACCAACAAACCCACTTTTCAGCATTTGTACTACGTTATCCCAGCAATAAGAAACTGGATTGGTAGTTGTGTCTTGGACACATTCAATAGCAGCCAAGGCAGTGAAATAGTTTGTAATGGTAGCTGGTGTTACATACGACCCATTTCCAAATGCAAACAAGTCTTGGCCAGCGCAGGAAGGAGTGATGTAGCTTACGTATGCAGAGACAGCGTTGGCACAGTTTTGAGTTTGGCAAAGACCAGGATAGTTGAATATCCCACTTGAACCTGGAACGAAATGAGCTTGGCTGTTAGCATCCCAATAAGTAATATTATAGGTGTGTGGGTAACAGTATGCCCGAATTGGAGCAGTGTAAGTCCAGTCATACATGGCATTTTGACAAGCATTAGTAACATCTGGCGGGTAATTAGGACCTTGGGAAGCTATTACGGCAGCAACAAGCAAGTTGACCAACATCGAAAGCCTAATTTTAAAAGTTCTAAAGTGTAGACTTGATATAAATAGAAACGCGTGATATAAACAGTGGCGTAATTACTGCTACCAAATGAATAAAATTAAGTTCATTTATGCAAGAAATCAATCAAACAACAAATTTTGTACAAGCAAAGGTAGTTTTATATATAAATTTGTCTATAGTTGTTCACTATTTTCTTTGGCTGACAGCTGGCGAAATGGTACAGAGTGAAAGTGGGTTACCGCGTGTTTTTGATGAATAACTTCAAATTATGGATATGAAACAGAAACCAGCCATATTGTAATGCAGTACTCTCTATAAGCAAAGTGTAAATACTTTCTTTGACAAAAATCCAAATCTTGCTAGTTCAACAGGGCTACTTTTAAGATACATGCACTGCTGCTTGGACACTGTATCTCTGCAAGTAAACTCAGTATTTAAGGATTGAAACCCTAAAGGAGATAATATAATACGAAATAAGAATATATTATACGACTACTTTCTTTTCTTGTTTTTCTGCTCTTTTCGTTTCATAGCTCTCTTTTCTTTTTTCATTGTACCATCAACCATCTACATTAATAGAAATTACCTTATATCTACCCTTGACACCTTTAGGTCTACCCTGCACACCACGGTAAGCTCCTTTAGCTACAACAACCTTGACTTGTGGTTTTTCGGATTTGCCTTTAGATTTTGCCCTTGACATTACTTTACTAGCTTGTTCAAGTTTGGTTTTCTCTGATAAATCTTCTTGGTTGGCTAAACCTTCTGATTTCTTTGCTGCTTTTTCCAGTCTACGTTGGGTACGTAATTGTTTTCTCCATTTTGCTTCAGCAATCTTCTTTATTGGGCGTGCATCTAATGCTCTCATCTGTTGACGCATGATTTCAACTGCTTCTTTGGTAACTGGCATTGTTGGCTTGTTGTGTCTATTTTCATCCTGCATGAACCTTACATTAACGAATTTTACCAAGCTGGAAGATCTTCAGGATCATTAAAGGCGTATCTGTTGAACGAATCATCAATCAAATCTCTCTTTCCTGACTTTGTAACCATTTTTTGAGCTAGAGTATATGCAGCTGCAGAATCAATGATATTTCCATCTATCTTAATCTAAATTTACCATCGGATTCATCATCAGATTCCGGTCTTTCCATATCTTTTTCTAATGGTACAATTTCAAACCCTTTGGATTCTTTCTCTTCGTCGGAATCCAAATCATCAGCCTTTTTCTTTTTGGTCTTTTTTGGTTTCATTACTAGCTCATCATCAAATAAACTGTCTTCAAACTTGTCTTTTGTAGATTCGAAAATAGGATTGTCAAAGAATAATTTCGCTTTTTTGGATAATGGCTCTTCACCTTCAAACGGTCTTTTGTTGGCTGGAAGGCTCAATTCTCCTTCATCTTCTGAGCTGGAATCAGAATCTGAAACATCTGAATTGTATTCCTCTTTGCTTTTGGATTTAATTTTCTTGTCAGATTCCAGTCCATACCACTCTTCAAATGCTTGAGATGCTTCCTTGACTTTCTTGACTTTGGCACTAGGGTTCTTTTCAAGCTTTATCTTTTCATACTGCTCGTACAAGGTATCCATTTCAGCATCCAACCTGCCAATTTTACGTTCCAATTCATCATCTGAATCGTCGAATACAGATTCATCATCCTCTTCTTCGCTTTCTTCAATCACCTGATCTTTTTCTTTCTTGACTTTCAAATGCTCTTTTGTTTCCTCTTCTCCAAAATCAATATCAGGTAGTGCACCCATATCGCTTTGTCCTTCTATACCAATATCTGCAGGAGTCTCCATACCAAGTTTTAGCTTTAGCAATTGCCTGGCTTTTCGTTCTCGTTGTTTCTTTTTTAGCTTGCGCATCTTTTGTTCCATAGTTTCTTTTTCGTTTTGAATGATATCTTCAATATCCATCTCTTCCTCCGGCTCTTCTTCAACGACTTTTTCTACTTTTTTAGGAACCAAATCCATCATCACTCGGACAGAGTCTCTCCATTTGATAAGTTGTTTAAATTCCTTTTTCCCCAAAACTTTGAGGTCCGACAGATACTCAAGAATTTCTTCAGAAGTCAATTTGCTATTCTTGATTTTCTGACTGAATTCGTCTTCTCCAAAGACAAAAGCACTAGAGCGGGAAAGAATTCCTAGGAAATCCGGGCTCGTTATGAATTCAGCCAAATCATTCTTTACATGCAACGTATAGTCTCCATCTTCATAACCTTCTCTCTGTCTCCTTCGCTTTTCAGGATGAAACAAGTCATTCAACACAGCACCTTGCTTTTCCTTGATTTTCTTTAGTGATTCTTCTTCAGGAACTTGGTCATCCATTTCCTTGAAAGCAAACTTTGGATCCAAGAGTCTAGGATCAATCTTTTTAGGTGCCAAATAATCTCTACAAACAACAAAGATTTCCGCAGAGACATTACGAGAAGCAGTTGGTTTTGTTGCTTCTACTTTTCCAAACAATTGATTAAAAACCCACATTAGCTTATTGTAATCTTTGGATCTGAATACTTTGGTAACAAAGGTACCACCTGGAACTAGGAATTCGGTAGCCAATTTACAGGCAGACAAGGTCAACTCTGACTGAGTGAAAGCATCCTGTGCCCAAGAAACACCCACATTAGGGGCACCATCATGCATTACCACATCAGCTTTCCAAGTCTTTAAATCTCTTTTAATTGTAGTTCTACAACTTGGTGTTGTGATATCTTCAACATGCGTTATTACTCCCGGTATTGGTTTAATCTTTTCCAAATCCACACCGATAATTATATTTGGTTTTGGCATGTACTTGACACACACTTGCAGCCACCCACCCTGCGTTAGTCAATTCATACCGGTGCTGCACACAAGTCAATAGCGCATTTTGACTTTTCTAAAAAGTTGTATTTCTTGTTCAATTGAATCAGTTTGAATGCGGAACGGGCTCTGTAACCTTGCTCCTTTGCTAAATGGTAGAATTTATCTAATCTTCCCTTGGCATGTTTTTTCGTTACACCCATTTTAGAGAAACTTTTTTTTATTTTTTTTTGTTTTCAGACTTTTGATCACGTGATCAGAGGCAAATATCTTCAATATAGGTATTTGAATCCCTCGTGAGTACCACGGTTTCATTAATAGACTATTTCTAATCTGGTGCACTTTAAAAAACTTTAAGAGAATGAACAGTTCCAGAGGCTCAAGTGCTTATAAAGCCAATTCGAATAAGAGTATCTTGGTATGAATAATATTGAAACCAATTGCACAAAAGTCATGTGATTTTTGGAATAAAGCAATTTGAGATAAACTCAGCCAGAAAGCCATGCAGAAACGGAACCGCTATCGACTACACAGTGCCGAGAATATGCTTCCAAAAGGATTTCAACAAACCAACCAATGCTACCAGAACAGACCCCATCCCGAACCTCGCGGCCAAAACTATTATTACTCATATCAATTAATAATGTGTCAGTAGACCGTATAAATAGAGTAGCGCTGATGCTACATTAATGACCAAGCCAGAAGAACATCAACACAAGCACGAACATAAAGATACAGAGCTTCATGGGCCAAAGGTTGGATTCAACCAACCAAGCATCACTCAAGACTTTGAAAAGAAGCAGCAATTGAAATAAACCTGTATATTTTGAACTTTTTTTACCTGAAGGAATGGATTTCGTCAAGCATTTTTCGAGTATTGAATGTCCAGGATGCGATCAAGGTAAATGATGCCCCACATTTGCTAAAAGTCGATAATCTTTAAAAGAATTACCTCGCAAGATTAAAAATTAGAGAGTGACGTGATATATTTTCAAATGCTTCATGAAACAAATATATTCATGGACTCTTGTCTAACAGTTGGAGTGTTGGTTATCTATATAGGCACCAGTATCACAATCTCGAAAATAATAAAGTCAAAATCACTATCAGCAAGATTTAGAACAGTTCTAATATTTACACTTTCAGTAAATTACATTTCTGGATTATTGACAGCCTTCTGGGCACTTTCTTGCTATTTTAGCAGCAATGCCTGTCTCTTCTTGTCAACTGAAAATGGAGAATACGACCTGATTTACTTGCTGATCGCTATAATCTCTAATTTTCAGTTGTATATGCTGTTATCATTCAATATCGAAATACTACGGATATTTTCTGTTTTAGATACAAGAATCAAGCCGCTATTACTTCACTTACTCACACTAGGATTCACCATTTCATTCATCCTGCGTTTTATTGATATACTGATTCTGCGCTTTAATCATTCCACATATACTTTATTCAATAGCATCGCGACCAATATTTACACTATCGGCAGTGTATTGTATGATAATATACAAAACATCTACCTGTCGATGTTGGTGTTTAGGTTCAACAACAAAAACCATGCACATAATCTTTCCCCTCCCCAAATCAAATATATTCAACGTATGGTACTGGGCATCGTTGTTATGGGATCATCAGATTGGATAGGAGTTACATTCGCCCTCAAAGCGACATTTGGTGATTGGCTACCAGCTCATTTCGGTATAGCAGCTTGTGCGGTAGTATGCATCCATACACTAGGAATAGTGTATATCCTAGAAATGCTCAAAGACTTTTCATTTGCACGAACGAAATCAGAGTCTGTAAAATCAAGTCTCCCGTCAATGAAAAGTCAAATAATGTTGAATAATTCACCAGTAGAGATATATACTGAAAAAAAGACTGTAATTATAAAGTAAATTCATTTCATTTATGTGAATATTCTCCTTTCTTTTAACTGCAGCTAAATCACAACACGCGTTAGTTTCAAGAGATTAAAATAGAGCTTTCTTGAGACTTCTTATCATATATTCCATGGAAATACATACATTCACGAGTAAAGTGACGTATTTCCCAAATGCCCCATCAAACCAGCCTCGGGATAGAAATCGCACTCTGTATTGTAGCAGTAATAATACTCGTTCTATCCACCATAACAATCCTAAAAATTTCGCATTCAAAGTCACTATCATCCAAATTTCAAAGCTTGTTCATAATCGCGATTTCAATAAATTACATTGCTGTACTACTGGTATTGTTTTGGGTACTCGGGTGTTACGTTAATCAATCTGTGTGTAACATACTATCCACAGATAATCAAGACTTTGATATTATCTATGTTGCACTAGCTGGACTAACATCTGCTCAAATGTACATGCTAATCGTGTTCAATATCGAGATCCTTGGGATATTTTCAGTACTAGCAACTGCAGTTAAACCAATTATACTACATTGCTTGCTGGTATTTTTCACAATTATGTTTCTCCTACGCGAATATGATGTGTTGGTGGTAAGAATGCAGAAATCATGGTACAATACAATCGTTGGAAATTTGTACAATATCGGGAGTGTTTTGTATGATAACATTCAGAATGTTTTTCTTACTCTGCTGGTATTCAGGTTCAACAAACATTCAAAGGTTCAACAACTAAACCAGAATCAGCTAAGGTTTTTACAAAGAATGGTTTGTAGTATATTAGCAGTGGGTATCCTCGATTGGATTGGGGTATTACTGTCATTAAAAGCCACAATTGATCCAAACCTGTCTTCACATTTTGGAATCGCTGCTTGTTTGGTGGTGTATATGCATACTCTGGCATTGGTATTCCTGCTGGATATGCTCAAAGAGTTTTCGCTTTCAAAATCGACATCTGATTCTTTTATGGCAGCTCAATCACAAAAGCAAATAGTATTACTGAATGAAGCACCAGTGATTGCTTTTAATGAGCAGCAAACCGTGAAAATAAAGAGTTGATATCTGTCTTTTTGTACCCATTGCATGTCTTCCAGTCTCTTTGCATTGCAATAAACAAGATTGAAACTTGGACGGCTTGCCCACATGTACCTTGCGGTACTTTACCGTTCCGCTGTCGCATGATGGGATGATGGTCACCAACTCAACTGTTGTTAAGTTTGTCCAACTTGTGTGGCGCTTATGAAGTTTGAATTCTTTGCAAACCAAGAAAACCAATATTACCAGTGCCTTCAAAATATTTTTTCTTTACACTCACCGCATAATATTTAATTCCATCGTCACCGCCTTGATCAAGTCAGTGCACACAAATATTATTTTCTGGGGCTGAGCAGAATTTGTTTAGTTTGGCATTGTCCTTTATACGAATATATAAATAGCCAGAATACAAAAATTGCTTATGGCCAAGTATTCAAAGCTCGAGGATGGGACTATACTCACAGTCAAAAAGTCGAACCAGATATCAAAGAAAATCAAATTAATTGCTATAGCAGCGATAAGCTTTGTAACATTGGGATTGCTGTGCTCGTTTTTCTTTATGAAGGATCCGGTGATAAAGCAGGGATATATTGATAATACCGAGCACCGGTTTAATGATACAATCGGTAAATATACGTTCATGACGCATATGCAACGGTATCCATTCGATAAAGCCCTGGAAGCAATCAAAAGCGGAAACGAAGCGGAAATTGCTGGCTACAGGTCCTTAATTTTGGATTATTTATTTGAATTTAATCGTCAAACACCAAGTGTAATACCAGATCTATCTTGTAAAAAACCTGTGTTTAAAGCTACCTGTTCGGAACCGATTTTTAATGGGAAAAGGGATTCTCCGGCAAAAATAGGATTGTTGATTCAGTTTGGGTTTGAAGTAGATACGCTCTTGATTATACTTCACCAGTATAGAGACCTAGTTGACAAAATATTTATACTTGAGTCAACCAGAACGCACTTTAAAAATACAAAGAAACCTCTAGTGTGGGAACGACTAAAGTATTCGCCAGAGTTTCTGCCATTCAGTGATATGGTTGTTCATTTAGTAGTAGATGATGCTCCATTAGCAGCTGCTTCTGATGACATGTGGCAAATGGAGAGGTATCAAGAACATCAGCGATGGAACAAATTCGTAGAATGGAACAATGATACAAAGTATTTCACAGACTCTGATCTACTTGGCTTTGGCGATACAGATGAAGTACCTTCACTCAAAGTCTTGACAGAGCTAAAGAACTGTAAATTCAGAGATGACATATTTGTTGTGGATGTTGGAATATGGTTTCCTATGGGTACCATTTATCAAGCTTTCAGAACTGATTTCCCCGTTGAATTTACACTGCCGTACACTCTTGGTGATCCAACGTTTTATACGCTTGCTGGGGCAATGAAAGGCGGTGTACCTTCACGTCAAAGAGGGACATCCGCTCACCATATACTCGGTGGTATGCACATGTCCAACTATTGCTACTTGCCTACAATTCTATTAAAAGATATGACTTGTACAGAGTGTGGAATGTTTGATAAAGACAATCTTCAATTGATGAAAGAAAGATTCTTTTCAAACGACAGCCAAGTAATTCAAAAGTGGCAACAGGAAAGATGCGACGTGTCTCATTGGGGAACTAGGATAATAGATGTTCAGCAGCTTGATAATAACAATCAACAAGCAGTTAGCGTTCCTTGGTATTTGGAATGTAACAAAGGCATGTTTCCAAGCTGGGAGCATCTACCTGATTCGCGTTTACTCTGATAATACAGCCATTTCACGTTCGTTGTTTAAATCTTTAAATTTTACCCCTTCTCTCATAATAGAGAGTGGTATTAGTCAAACACCAGAGTCAGATTAAAGCTCGTCATTCTATGGGTGGCAAATGTTGGGGCTGTGCTAGTTATGCAAATGTCGGGAAAACCTCGGATAAGAGGCGATGAAGGAAAGGCAACAAAAGCTTCAACTTTGCTGAACCAATCTCCAATTCGTTTATTTACCACTCAATTATACTATCTTGAGTTTGTTTGGTTAGATTGATAGGATATAATCCCGATAAAGCCTTTACTTTTTAGGTGTGGGGTAACTCAACACGAAAGTACAATGACGTTAAGGATAGCATAAAAACAAACATCAGTCTCAACCGCTTTTAGCTAAATGAACTCGCAAGTTCAAAAGCCGGAATAAGCTAGGTTATAATCCGAATTGAATACCCGTTCTACTACCAGTTTAACCAGAATCCCCAGATACGATAGCCTGGTTGACGTAAAACAAATAAAGGATCACATGAATCGAGCATGGGATGCGCGATAGAGTATAAATAGCTACCATGTTTGCAATCTGTATTCAAATGTACTCTGAAAGACCAGGACACGGCGGACACCATCACCCAAGACCAGGAGGTAATATTCTTTAATTCCAGGTGGTCATCATCACCCTGGACACCCGCCTCATCATGGAGGTGGCCATCATCATGGTGGACACTAAGTAGCCTTTAATAAAGAGAGTTGCTTGATTATTTTATTCAAGAACATTTCAAAGAACATTTCAAAGAGGCTTTCAAAGAGGGGCTTTTTTGGAATCTCTTGGCGGAGAGAGTATGATCCAAATTGTACATTTTGACTCAACTTGAAAAATCGGACGGCTTCATAATTTATCTCGTGAACAGATTGTACTTTAATGGCAAGAATGAACCACTATTACTCACCAATACTAAGGGATCTGGTATATAAATAGCTCTGCAGATCAAATAGAAACAGCAAAAAATGACTGGTTCAAGCACTCATCCTCCAAGCTTCTATGGAAACTTCAACGCCAAGACTTGCAAGTACTGCGTCCCTGAGCAGAGATGCACTGAATGCGAAAAAAAGGAATTGGCAACACACCACAAACGTGAAAAGAAAGATTTGGTGGCCGAGGTCTTTGAAGAGTATCCATTTATTCAAGTAAACCAAAGAGCCCCACCGAAATGAAGATGCGAAATAAATTATTTAATTATTGCTACTCTGTTTCTTGTGATTGTTGGTATTTCATGGATTTTTGATCTTGACTAAAGCCACTCTTGAACTTTGCGAATTTAAAAAATGTCCGCTCAAGAACAATTCTCTGCAGCTACTTCAGCTCTATCTTCTGCATTTTCAAGCTTCACCACTTCCCTCAAACCATTAGGAGATAACGTTGGCAAGCAGTGGGTTCAAGTCTCTCAAGTATCCCTTGGTTAACACTAGTTTGCAAAGGAAAAGATTGGAGGAACAGCAGATGTCACTGAATTACCAGCCGAGTATCGCCAATTAGAAGAAGTAATTCCGACTGACTTTAGAGAGTCGACCGCGTGAAATTAGTAAACGAACTGTTGCTCAAAGTCGGAAAGAACTATTCCACCCCAAATTACGATTATGTACCACCATTGAATGACAAATTAAGCGACTTTGCTTCTGTAGTTACAGCAAATGCCACTTCTTTGACCCAAAAATTGTCTGGGTCAACCGAAAATGTTTCAAGCGCACCAACCCATCAAGAAACCCCTCCTTCTTTATCACACGCATTTGCTAAATCAGCATTCCAAAGTGCGGAATTGATTGGTGCTGACGAACCACTAGGTAAATTGTAACTGAAGACAGGCGCCGCGTTAAAGAAATTCGCTGCTACTGAAGAAAGGATGGGAAATGCTAGATTACAACAAGATCAAGATGCAGTTCGCAGATTTTGTGTTCCATTAGTTAATGATTTGGATACAGTTATTGGAGATGCACTTGTACTACGAATTTAACCGTAGAAATCACGTCGTAACGTTTTATCTTGTCGTTTAACTTATGATTCTTGCCGTGCTCGCCTCAAGTCTGCTGCTCCACCAAAGCAAGAGCAAGTTCGTGCGGAAATGGTTGCTGCTGAAGATGAATTTGTTGCTGCAGTTGATGAAGCTATGGGCAAGATGAAATTGGTTGTTGAAAATGGAAAAGTATTGAGAAATTTGGCAGATTTAGTTGCAATTCAACTTCAATACCACAAGGCTTGTTTCGAAGCACTTTCTGATTTATCACCGGAATTGGATGAACTAGTCGTAACCAATGAAGCACTTTACGCACCTACTCAATAAATATGTGATTTAGTTTTTAAAAAAAAGTACAGTTTATTAAGGACAAGCTTGGCAAGTTCCTAATCCTCCAGATAGAACGCATTGCATTCCTGCTCCACAGCTTTGCAGGACGTAACCAGTGCTACCGTTGGTATCAGTATTAGTGCAAATAGCCAGTTGCGTACCTGAGCAAGAGTATTGTCCAACAGTGCATCCAGTAGCTGCGGAAATATCTGGGTAAGTAGTGCATCCAGAGGTACTAGCAGTACACTGATATTCACAAAATGCGTATCCATCACTAGCAACACATGAAGTGCCAGGAGGACAACTTGTAACCACAAACACGTTATTTGTAGTACCATAGTTACACATTGCAATCGAACCTCCTTGGCTATTGTCTCCGGAACAGGTTGCATAACCTACATCGTACTGAGAGCAGCTATCCCCATTGTTGATTGTTGGATAGACGGTACATACTGCCTGTGTTGGAATAGGATGGACAGCTTTTGTTGTTGGTTGAGGAGCAAGACATAAATTGGCACCATTGGAGAAACCAGAGTACTTTGTCAAACACCCTGAATCAACACCACACCAGCTTGGGTCTGTTCCACTATAATCAAATTAGTATTACCAGTATCCGTACTTGGAACAGCAGCCGATCGCACAGGTTGGTACTGGAGATCCTGCACCGCATAATCCTGTTGGGTTTGGTGCTGGAGTTGTAGTAGTAGTTTGCTGAGGAGCAATGCATAGGTTGTATCCGGCACTGTCTAGTTGTGAGTATTGAGTGAGACAACCAGATCCAACCCCGCACCATGAATCACCAGTTCCACTACGATTAGATAAACTTACCAAAACCCGTATTGTGAGCAGCAGCCGGTAGCACAAGTAGGATAGGGCGAATCAGCACCACACAAAGCAGACGGGTTTGAATTTGTAGTTGGTGTTTGACAGTAAACACTAGCAGATAACAAAGATACAATGAATTTCATGATTTGGAAAATAGTATATTCTGTTTCTATTTATAGATTCTTTGAGTTGTCTCCGAAAGCGCGCTTGTTTATTCCGATTGATATAACTATAGAAATCAATCGGAGGTTACAAAAATATATTAAATAGTACTATTGGCTCGTGGGTCTAGAACTCTTTGTGCGAATAGAAATCTCTTATTGCAAGAGATTCCACTATTTCGATCAACGCTATTGATTTTGTTTCGCAGACCCCAGTTGATATATTTAAAGAGGTCCACAATAGTGTATAGCAAATCAACTACTACTGTTCGTAAATATAATTATAAAAACAAGAATCGATTTTGTTGATGTGGTCTGAATAATGTGTTGGTAAGCAAAGAACGTAAAGGACAATTTCAGGATGAAAGAGGAAAAGTATGCGCCAGGGTATTATATCGTTCATAGTCAAGTCAGACTTGGAGTCTCACTACTTTGTGAGTTTAAACTTGGAACTAGAAATAAAACAAAACGAAATATATTGATAAACTCAACATGGTAAACATCCAACATTAAATGGAAAGAATTGATCATCCAGTACCTGACACTGATTAGCTCCATAGCACGGAGTCATATGATAAACATTATTCAGCGGATTGGAATCCACTTGAACACACTGCGCGACTTGAGTGCCTGAGCATGCCCATTGCCCAAAAGTACAACCAGTAACAGACGATAAATCGGCATTAGCAGTACATGTTGAAGAAGGCGCGGAAGTTGTCTGGGTCGGTATAGGATTGATTTTCTTGGTTGTAGTAGTTTGAGTAGGAATAGGGTTAATGTTTTTTGTTGTGGTAGTTACGGAGCATGATCTGGATGGTAAACAAAGGATATTGTTGATTCCAGTTTGTACGCACTGTAAACCTGGACCACATGGTGAAATAGAGTATGCAGTATCGTAGTTGACGTCAACATAGTTACAGATTGCTTGAGAAGTTCCTGAACATGTGATTGTTCCATAAATACAACCAGTGACTCCGGTTAAATCTGGGTAAGTCGAGCAAGTGGACGTTGGGCTTACTGTAGAAGTTGTTAATGTAGGAATAGGATTAACGTTCTTTGTTGTAGTTGTCTTTACAGTAGTGGTCTGAGTTGGGATTGGATTGACGTTTTTAGTCGTGGTTGTTTTGATTGCTGTGCAAGAAGAGCCACTTGTACAAAGAATATTATTTGGGCCAATTATTGAGCATTGAGTGCCAGATGAGCAAGGGGTTATTACCCAGGCAGTATTTAAGTTGATATCAACATAGTTGCAGACTGCCAAGGAAGTTCCAGAACAGCTATAGGCACCATATGTACAACCTGTGACACCGGTCAAGTCAGGATATACTGGGCAAGTGCCAGTAGAGGTTGGATTAGGGGCTGTCGTGGTTGTTGTCAAGGTTGGAATAGGGTTGACGTTCTTGGTAGTAGTCGTTTTAACAGTTAATGCTGAGCTGGTCTTGATTGCAGTTGTTGTTTTCTTTGCAGTGGTAGCCTTTGATACAGTGGATGTTTTCTTTGCAGTAGTTGTTAATTTGGTAGAAGTTTGAGTTGGAATCGGGTTGACATTTTTGGTAGTGGTTGTCTTAACACTAGTACAAGAATTGCTGTCAATACAAAGAACGTTATTAACACCTATTACAGAGCACTGAAATCCTGCGTTGCAAGGTGTTATTATCCATTCAGTATTTAAGTTGATATCAACGTAATTGCAAACTGCCTGCTGTGTTCCAGAACAGCTATAGGCACCATATGTACAACCTGTGACACCAGTCAAATCTGGATATACTGGGCAAGTGCCAGTAGATGTTGGATTAGGGGCTGTAGTGGTTGTTGTCAAGGTTGGAATAGGGTTGACGTTCTTGGTAGTAGTCGTTTTAACAGTTAATGCTGAGCTGGTAGTTTGGGTTGGGATGGGATTGATATTCTTTGTTGTAGTAGTAGTGGTTGCTTGTGGTGCAAGACATAAATTCACTCCATTTACAGATTGAGAGTACTTTGAAAGGCAACCAGAATTTACACCACACCAAGCAGTATCTGTACCACTACGGTTAGCAATTGCTTACCAATATCCAAATTTTGAGCAACAGCCAATAATACATGCAGGAACAGGTGAACTTGGCCCACACAATCCACTGGGATTAGGGATCTGGGCACTAAGAGTAGTAGATTGAGCCAGAGCGATGCTAACCAAGAAGATCTGTTTCATTGCGAGTAGAAAACTCATGTATCAGATTCACCTTTATATATGATTTAATATAGTACTCCGCCAATGGACGAAAATTAAATGTCATATTAAAAATATCAAGTCCGAAAAATAATGAGCAATATATAGTCAAGCCGCATAATTCGGGTAAGGTCCAACTAGATCTACGATCTCTGGATAGACTCTGCTACTTGGTTCAGGAGGGCTAGCGATCGACAAGGGGTTCTCTAAAGTAATGCAGATATAAATATTGGTCAATTAAAAATGAAAATCATAATTTGAAGTGCATGGTTATATTCAAAAAATCATACTTAGGAAGATGGGCACAGTTGACAAATTGGAAGGTTATTAGACAGCAAGCACTGTTGTTGCGGCCCGCAATCCATAGTAACATATCCAGTGCTTAGATATACATCAGTATAAACGCAAGTAGCGATTTGAGTACCAGAGCAAGTTTGTTGTCCAAAAGTGCAATTGGTTGTTTGAGAAAGATCAGGATAGACGGTTCCACAAGAATTACCAGTTCCACCGTTTACACATTGGTAACCGCAATAAGCAGCACCATTGTTGATTACGCATGATGTACCTGAAGGGCATGTAATTAATACAAACGCATTATTATCACAAATTGCAATGGAAGATGAAGAAGACCCGGTATCACCGACACATGTTGAATATCCTTCTGAAAATGATGAGCAATCAGAATTTGCAGGAATATCCGGGTATACTGGACAATTTCCGGTCGGAGTTGAAGTTTCAGTAGTAGTAGTCAAAGTTCCAATAGGATTGACTACTTTAGTGGTGGTTTTAGTAGCAGTTACTGTTTTGGATCTGGTGATGGATGGAGTCTTTGTAACAGTAGCAGTCTTGGTTTTTGTGGTTTTGATTGACGGGGTCTTTGTTGCAGCTCTGGTTTTTTTGGTGGTAGTAGTTGCAAGCGCAATGGAAATCAAGGCAACCGAAAAGAATTTCATTTGTTTTCGTCCACCGCTTTTTCTCTTTTATATGAAATTTTTAATATATTTTTAATCAAACATATTGACATGTGCACACGGACAATTAGAAAAATATTAATTTATAGTAGACTGTGATTGAGTTGGATTAGAATTACTTGCTATTCAGACGCGCATAGTGGAATAGAACACTGTCCATTTTGCTTGACTGCTTTTCGGATCTTGGATTGGAAACGGAGGATTTTTTTGTTCAAGCGGAACAGTGCTAAATTTGGACAAATTGCTGTTTCAATCGCTTCAGCCTTCATTAATTAATGAGATGAATTAGCAGCATTTAAAACTCAAATCTCTATGATCGAGTTGTATTGTTTAAAAAAGAACAAGGAATAGATCTAAATGATACATTTATCAATCTCCAAAATAAATCAAATTGCTCGCAAGATAATATTCTGTCATTCTTAGGTTTTGAGTGGGTGCTTGACACACCAGTATTAGTCAAAGTGGTTATTTGGAAATACATTATATTATAATGAGCAGATAGAGTTGGATGAAGTACCATTTCGCTCCACGGCATTTCTAATTTCGTTTTGATAATACTGCATTTTTGCTTTGAACGGACTAGTTCCATCCCCCGGCAGTACCTTTAATATTTGAGATTTGATGTCATCACTCTTCAAATAGGTTTCACTGACTCTGCTAGTTCCTTCCATCAAAATACCCATTCCTTTTGCTGACACCATTGAAGCATTGATAAACTGTTCTGCAAACAATGGCCAGGCGATTATTGGCACTCCTCCATTCATCGCTTCAAGCATGCTGTTCCATCCAACATGAGAAACAAAAGCAGCAGTGTTTTTATGCTTTAGGATTCCGTCTTGCGGCGCCCAAGAAGTAATGATTGCCCTTTGATTGATAGATTTAACATCTTTAGAAATACAGAGTGATTTGTCTGCTAAAAGGTGATGTTGTTTTTCTGGGAGTGACCAAATGAATGGAATATCTAATTCTAAAAGTGCTTTTTCCAATTCTGGAACTTCACTGTCTTTTATGACTAGATGCGATCCATGAGCAACATAAAGTACTGAGCTTTCTTTTTGACCATCTAACCATGTTAATATTGGATGATCTAAATTATCTCTAGCTTTGATTTCACGATACAATCCTACTGGTCCTACCATCTTGAATTCTGATTTCATTTCTGGATGTGTCATCAAGTGTTTGAATGATTCTTCGTTATCAAATGCTTCAAATGAGTTGATCAAGATGGCTTTCGCGCTTTTCATGGCCTTGATCAAATACTTGTCATCGTGCATCCTAGATTGAGCTGGTCTTGGCGGGTTGTTGATTTCCTCTTTTTCATGTTCAATTGGAGGGGCTGAAATCAGACCAGTTTTAAATCGCTTGTTGAGCCAGTGCAGCATTTCAATATCGTTTACTGAGTTTAGACATACCTCATGAGTTACTCTTTCGGGTAACTTGGGTTGTGCCTTGAACATTTCAGGATAAAAACTTGGCGCTGCTCGGTGAGTGGTTGCCAGTGCGTTTATAGAGAAAAAGACATAATGCGGGAGATTGAATTGAACTGTTTTTTCGTATGCATGAGCTCCGAATGTTTCAAAAATGAATCCAGTTACTGGGATTTTTTCAGAAATGTCTTCCACAGCTTTTGGGGTGGCTGCCACCATAGCATCAAAAAAATCTGGCATCTCGTTATTATCAGACGAAAATGGATATAGTTGAATACCCGGTACGGAATCTTTGAGATCTTCAGGGATCAAGTTGTTGTCATGTATTCTCTTGATGGAGGTTTCATCTAGGACTATGGTTGTGTGAGTATTCTTTGTCTTTGCCAAGATGGTGCAGAGCTGAATAGTTGGGAGAAAGTGAGAAAAATCTCTAAAAGTAAACGCTACCAAATGCTCTGTGACTGTCATTTTTTAGAAATAAATTCTCGAGTCACATATATATATTCTGCTTGGTGTGGCTTTTCTCGGAATGGATAAACCTCGGGTAAGCATCAAGGAGATAGGATTAATCGAGAATGTAAAGGAAGTAAATAGAAGGTTGGTGGCATTAGGTTTTGACGGTTAATGCGGCTGTTTCTTTTAAAGCAGTGTTTTTGTAATTTTTACCCCCGAATGTACTCAAAGTTGGAAGACCAAGTGCCAAAAATCAGCGAGTCAACGAGGGCAAGCTGTTTCAGAAAATTCCGACTGTGGCCAATTAAAGCGGGTGCTTGTTAAGCTACTAGTTGCTGATAAACAGTTCAAGTGATGTTTTCAAAGTCAGTATTGGGTTATCGCGAAATGGAAGTAACAAGCGAGTGTAGTGACAGCCCAGCACAACAACAATGAATACCCAAGTGCGTTATTCACATGGAAATACAACAATCACCAAAGTTAACTAGGTACAATGTTTATTGAGTTAAATCACAAACAGGAAAACCATATTTCAAAGTACAAATCATTCCCGCGCCGCAATCTTGCAACACAAATCTTGTAGTATACATTTCGCCTATTTCAACATAGTTGCAAACGGCGTATTGATCATCAATACAAGTTTGATTGCCAAAATTACACGGAAGTGTCAAATCTATAGGTGGTGATGATATAGTGGGGGAAGTGGAGCTGGTACAATTTCCATAAAGTGGTTGGCATCCTTGTCCGCAGTACGTGTCATCCATACCTATGTGAGATCAATATTTACCACAATAGTTGTATTGCGAACAACAATACCCTGAAGCGCATGACCCGTATTGAGGGCCACATGCACCAATAATAGAAGATGGAGTGGGAGGAGTATACTGGTCTGTAGCTGGCATCGGAGTAGGAAGGTTATCGCCAACTGTCCCCAAAAAATTCACTGATTTGGCAGTGGATGTTGCTCTTGAGATACTTGTTGATTTGGAAATGGTAGCTGCACCTTGGGAGGATCGTAAAGTAGTTTCTGAGATTGAATTTCTGGTGGATGATACAGCAGGAACAAAAGAAGTTCCAGCGGTGATGGGTGGTACTGTATCACTAATATAAATTAAAGTTGTAGGAATTAATGTTGTTGTCGATTCAAATATACCTTTGCTTGAGCTAGCCATGGTAGATAAGGAAACTTCAAATGTTCTGGTAGGAATACCTGCGCTATCTGTTTGGGTGGTGGTTTGGGAAGATGTATATTCAACTATTCTTATAGTTGAAAAAGATGTAGTTTTCGATAGGGTGGTTAGCATTGATGAAGCACCCGTAAATGAAACGAAAGACAGAGAAGAATAATCCGTCGTTTCAATTGAGGTGGTGGTTAGATAGCTATCACTTGATGAATGTGAATTTGCGACAGTGGTTGTCCTAGTAGGAGCAATTACGGTGGAAGAGATACCAGTTGATGTTGGGTTTTCAAGTGTATTTGTACTGGATGTTTTTGAACTTGCAATAGTGGTCTCCGATGACGGACTCTCTGATACAGTCGTGGAAAAGACTCTTTCAGTGCTGGATACTACTTTAGTTGATTCGAAAGGTTTCGTAATGGTCGAGGAGGACAATGTAAAAGTTGTTGAGCTTATTTCTACCTTGGTGGTTGTCGGTGGCGGGTCTACGACACTTGATGTAAGATCGGTCACGCTTGTTTCAACACTAGTTGAAGTAGTTGGAGAGTGAGTTGTCCAAATTACATCCAAAGTAGATGAGCTCGTTAATCCGTCGGTTGTTGTCTCGGCGGAAGAAAAAGGTGTTACCGTTGTGGTATCCAAAGTAGTAGTTGGTATTGATGGCGCAGTTGGTGTTGCTGCTGCACATACATCATGAGGAGACACAAATGGAGACAAAATATCAATTCCAATAGTATTATTGCAAATTGGCACTTTTAGCGGCACTGCATATCCTTTACATCCTCCTCGAGGATCACAATCAACATTAACTGGTGTTTCAGAAATGGCATCATCTATGCTACCACTGCCAGTTGGTGAAAAACAAAATGGGCCTGAATTAATAATACTTACCACCAAGAGTATTTTGAAAGATATTCGTGATATTGTAAAAAGTAGTTGGTGTTTGGATACAGTTGAGGTTTGGTAAGGATATGTCTGTTTGTGGGCAGGAAAGGTCGGTAGAGCCCCCGAGAATTTCCAATCTTGAGCATGAATAAATCGGTGAAGATGAAGTTCCGATATAGGCAACCATCTGTAGAGTATATGAACCTTTCAAGTTGTATGGAACAGTAATTGTTGTGTCATATCTTAATAAGTGCTGGAATACCTTTCATTATCGCTGATGGAATTGTAAAATTCACATCCTCCTCTAGCTCCGCAAGGATGAGCGCACCCTGATGCAGAGCACCTTCCCGAATTACTACCAAAACAAGTTATCTTTAAAAGATTGTTGTCGAAATCTTGCTGCATTTGAGGCTGTTTAAAAGGTGCAAGTGATAACTTTACAAATCCACCGCATAGATTCCCAGACCACCAACCAACCTTAAGTCTCGAACCAGCTTGAACAGTTTGAATAAAAGAATTTGACGTGAACGATTCGCAAGGAGAAATTGTATTTCCAGATCTTCCTTGAGACATGTCAAAAGAAGGAGGACAGGTAAGCCATACTCTACTTTGCGCTAGAATTGATGATATCAGTAACAGTAAAAGCATTAAAAATATTCTCATCAACCGAGATTAAAAATCAATATTTTTAATGTCCGTGCGCGAAAGATGAAATCAATTTAGATTAATACTTTGGATTAAGCGGAACTCACAGTATTTTAACTTTAGGAGCTTTGATATGCAGACGCGATTGGAAAATAAGCGACCAAAAACATCGCGTAATTGATCGCAACAGAATTGTGCATATTAAAAGGTATAACCAATTGCTTTACTAACAGCTTCCATTGCCCAATCTGATTTATTTAAAAAGCAAGATTTGGTGATGAAAGCTTTGGTTTATCATTTCTAGGAGAATCTAAAATCAAATGGTCAATTGATGCAGACCAGGCAACACGAGGAGTCAATGGCTTATTTCCATCCAAGTTCCACAAACTAGACAAGAATTTTGGGATAGACGTGTGTGTATAAGCGCCTGTTTGCGCTTGATGCTCAACAACACCTTTGCCTACCCATGGTGAGATGAGCAGTGTCGGTACGCGAACTCCAAGCCTAGTGAAATCAAAGGTGGCTGTTTGCCCATCTGGAGCTGTTTGCTGGTAAGTAAGAGCGTCGCCAGCTGGGATATTAGCTGGTGGAGGAACCTGTATTAATAAGAATTACATGATCAGCAAATCCACCAGCTTCATCAAAAGTGAGAATAAACAAGGTTTGGTTCCATTGGGGCGAAGATACCAGTGCATCGTAAATCTTCTTTACAAATGCTTCTCCCATACTAATCGGAGATGGCGGATGCATCGAATCAAATGAACAGCACTCTGGATTGATATAAGAAAACTGCGGGAGGTTACCATTCTTTGCATCGGTAAAGAACTGTTTAATTCCTTTGACTTGCTTCTTGTAAACCCCGCTAGACCATGTCCAATCGTAAAACAATGAATCTGGATTGAATCCATTTGCACTGTGATGCTTTTCAATATAGCCTGTAGAAGTTCCCGAAGAGTTTGAGTAATTGATCCAAGATATACCATTTTCAGTCAGTTGTTGGAAAATGGATCTGTGGGTAAACCCGCCAAACGAATAGATACTATCATCATTATCACCGCTGCCGTGCGAAGTGCCTGATGTTACATATGCTCGGTTGGGATTGGTTGGCCCAGGAACAGCACAAAACCATTCATCAAACAGCAGGTAGTTTCTAGCCAAATCATGAAACACTGGTACTTGAGATGGATGATAGTAGTTCAAAATAGCAGAAGCTCTAACATTGTCATTCCCATAACGATTTTCTTGTTCATTCATAAATCCTTGCATTGTAGCTACTAGTTGGCCATTCTTGATTTGCTGTTCGTCAGGAACATATTGTGAATACAAATCAAAGGAAGTACCAGTAAGAGAATGATCAGGATCATCGCTAACAACATCTTGAGCTTGTTGAATCTGATCTGAGCATACAGTGGTGGATGGATTGTTGACATCAGTAGGGTTGCAGAATGATTTGCCGACTAGGCCATTGATTGAAGGATCATAGTCAAAGCCTCCAGCAAGAGTATCAAACGATCGGTTTTCTTGCACCAAAACCACGACATTCTTTATTTTCAAAGATACAGCAAATACAAAAGTCAAGAGTAAAGAGAGCATGAGTGTAGATAGCAAATTCAAGCTGTATTTATAGTACTATCACACGTTTTTCATGTCTCTTGAGTTTACTTTCTTGGTAAAACGTGGGTACTCAATGGTGTGCATTGCCCATTAGGGTTTCCAACAACCAATGAAAACACTGATTATATCACCATTGCGGTGTATTTAGCATTGACTGCGGTAAGGGCCTTTTGTTGAAAGCAACGTATCTACTATTCAAGATCTTTTATTATTTACTAGGATCACAAGATATCAAGAGTAATATAGAGATATTTCGAGGTACAGTCAAACTGCGCTTTACCATCGTAAACAGTGCAATCCAACTCAATCGTCAATTCGTACAATTCATGATCAATAAAAATCTTGTTCTTTTCAATCTCCAAAGCCAAATCTTTGACAGTTTCCAATTGCGGTAAATGAACCTGAACCGAAACAAAATCATCCTTTTGTACAATATATTTTGGCTTGATCTTGGTCTGCTGGATCACCGGTCTTTTCTGTTTAATGTAATGCGGTACCAGTTGCCCCTTTGAGGCCATCTTGGGTAAGCTGATATCTAATTAAAAACAGGTACCTCGCGATAGGAGCAGCGTGTACTTTTCTTCCAGCCATTCCAGACATAATTCTATAATAAAAGTCTTGAACTGCTCGTTTTCACACATCTTGTATGGAACTGTATTTATACACACATCGTAAACGATGCAAACTTTTCCTTTTTTATCTACATCGTTCCTAGCTTTGGAACAGGACATTGGAACCCTGTATTTTGAATTATCCTGATCCGCTATTAATTTGAGGATTTGATCTTGTGGTAACAGCGGTGGTGAAGGTATTTCATCAGAGTAGCAAACGTTAATGAATACTTTGGTTTGGGAAGGATAATTAGACTCTTCCATAGTTTGGGTCTTGAGTACGAATCCCTTTTGCGGTAATACTGGTGTAGTCGGCTCTATCTGTTTATTGAAGGAAGATACAAGGTTGTCAATTACTGGGTCAATCATTTTGATTTGGAAAAAAATAATTTGGAATTCTGAAATTTCAAGTGTGAGATGGAAATACTACTAGTGCTTGAATACCGCTGTCTTGTACTCAGGAAAGGATACCGGCGAGTCGGATTTGGATTCTGGCTATCAAAGTCCAATACTGGTTGAGGAGATAAGGATCCTGGATATCAAAGTCCAATACCATCTAAGCACCGTTAAAGGAACCCTAATAGGGGGAATAATTTCAATATAACTGTTCATTTATCTGCGGATCACATGGCTTGAAAACCTCAATCTGAAATGTTTCTCTTAAAGAGAATGAAAAAACCTCATACCCAAGTCCGCTACAGTTGGAATGAGAATGATTTCAAATTCACCGGCGACCCAAGCGAATTCAAAAAGAAGCCCAAAAATATCGTTTTACCGAATTACATTGAAGAATTAAAGATCCAGGAACCAATTGGTTTTCTGCAACGGATTTACAATTATTTCTACAAAATAAAGCCGGAAAAGACTGAATTTGATGTCGAGAAAGTGGCCATTGTGGGGGTGCATGGGTAATTCGTAATAACTGTAGGTATCTAATACTAATCAAGGTGGTTTCCCAATAAAATGTTTAATCGGATCGTAGGTGAGCCTGTAGGCACTTCAGACTATTTCATTGATAAAATGCAGCAAGCTACAATCAAATATTTCAGGGAAAGGAACGGAATCCAAATAGAAGATTTGTCTCTAATATCCTTGAGTGGAGAGGGAAAAATAGAAGACAGAGTGGATTCATTGTACTCGCAACTCAACAATTATATGGATAAAATCCAAGAAGCGGATTTGGTTCTATTTGTTGCTCATTCTCAAGGAACCCCAGTTACCGCGTTGATTATAGAACGGTTGATAGAGAATAATATCATTAATACTAAAAAACAGCGAACAGGAATGATGGGTAAACATTGTTAATCAAGCAATGGCTGGAATATCTCATGGTCCTTATCCAAACCTCAAACAGAGCCTTGTGATCAAGTATGTTGAAAACGAGAACGCAAAGCAGTTATTTGATTTTAATGATCCTAATGCAAAAATTACTATTGCCTATTATAAAGGTAAATTATGTTAATATAGCTCTTGAATATATTCTGTCTAACGGGGTAAGAATATCTGCAGTTGGGAGTTGGTATGACCAAGTAGTACCTTTATATTCGGCTACTTTACAAGGAATCAATCATCCTAATGTATTCAGAGCACTTTATATCCATGCGCAAGACTATCAACCGGACTTTCTTTCTCATTTGGTTGTATTTGGTTTGAAATTGAGAAACAAAGGACTAACTGATTATGGTTTAATAACTCAGCTTAGCGATTACTTGGCAGGGAATATCTATGGATTTGGTACCCAAGGCCATTCTGCAATTTATGAAGAATTAGATACCTACTATGTATCGCTTTCCTGGATTATGGGCCAAAACAAACTATGGGACTTGCAGCAAGAAGAAATTGCCTCAAAGTTCAAAGCTCCATACAAGACAAACCCATTTAATTTACCGTGGATTATTGCCAAGCTAACTAGTGACGAAAATATAAAGAAAGATCAAGAGTTGTCCAACGATTTGAAAGAGTTGCAGGAATTGTTCAAGATCTGGATACCTAATTCTCAACTCAAAGAATTAAAGTACTCTTTGGAAATGTTTAAAGCAAAGCTGTAATAAATGCTTGTACTTTATTAGCGTTTTTAAACAGCGGGAGGCTCTTCCACTATAATATGTTCATTTCCAAGGATTGAAGTTAAAAACTTTTCATAGGTATTTGGATTCGCTTTATGCCTACTTGCAATCAAACTAATAGTTTGCTTTCGTAAGGTAAAGGGATGGGTTTCCATTCCAGGTGTAACATCAACTGATAGCGCTGCCCTGTAAGCTTGTATTGCCGTTTTCCTAACTAGCGGTCCTAAACACTCTTTGGTAATCATATTTCGAGTTTGTAGAGGGCCAAATGATTGTACTTGATCATCTCTATAAGTATCAATTGCATATAACCCATTTGGTAAAGGCGTTACTATTATTTGGGCATTTCCAAAGTCTCCACCAATAGTATCATATTTATAATCTCTTCGGTTTTCATTCCAAACAATATGTACGTGATCGTTGCCTATATGTCTCTTCTTTTTTACTTGTTTCAAGTCTTCTTTATCAATTCTCATCTTTGTAACATCATGAAAGACCATTTCAACGGTTGACGTGCAATAGTAAGTGCAGATTCCACCTTTTACAAGGTTTGAATCAAGTCCGCCCGTGTATCCAGTATGCTCTGCCAAATTAATTTCCCAACCAAGACTTTTAACAAACTCATCGTATTCAATGCTGCCAGTTTCATTCTTGAAAATAGACATCTCGTCTTCCTGATCTGGACCAACATAAATTATTGCAAATTTTGCAACTTCGCGACTATTTTAGAAAGTATATACCTGAATTTTCTATCTAACCCTCTTAAATCTCTTGTTAGGTTGACACTCTTTGTAAGTAAATGTACTTCGCCATTTTTCAAGTGGTCAAAGTTGAGTTGGCCAAAATGGGCAAGTAGCAATCTAGCATTTTCGAATACCGCACTGGTTTCCGTTTTGAGATCCAAGTTTTCCTTTTGCCCCACTGATCTACGTATTTGGGATAACCTGGTTTCCTGCTCAAGCGATAAGCACTCTTGTTCAACATGTTTCATGATCATTTTGTGGAACTCTGCTTCTGGGATAGGTGGGTCTGGATACAGGCACTCTGGATTGTTTTTTGAAATTCTCATTAGCAACGTTTCTAGCATATCAGACCCAGAATCAAAACTAGAACATGATGAAGAAGAGGTATTATCAATTTTGGAAGACTCTGAAGTCGATTTTTTGGGAAGCAATGTTGGATAAATAGTACATTTGTGTTCTCCTTCAACCTCGTCTATTGAATGGTGGAACGATTTCATATCCCAGGCAAATTTACCTGCGGCATTTCGAAGTATCAGTCTGACTTTGTTTGCTGGAATTAAATTTAATTACCTGCAGGCATATCAATCAACGTGACGATTGTCCCTGATTTTATGGATAGATATTGAATATTGTTTCCATCGATATTCTCGTCTGCATCTGTTTCAACCAAATCTCTACTTATCAAGTTATATGTTACGAATTGATAACAGCAGCGCCATGCATTGGAGAGAAATTATCCAGATGATGCGTCAAGTGAATTAAAACATTGATTGCGGATTCCTGAAATTAGTACCATGTACCTTCAAGACTTGATAGCTCTTGATCACTTCGTTTAATTCGGCTTCCGTCAAATCAGAGTTCTCAGAAGAGTTTGGATCCATTCCAATAGTCTATATATTAATCAAACTTACAGCATGATGTATGGTTTCTTCGATAACTTCTGATATTCTTAGGGAAATATTTGGGTTTGATACCAAGTTGGAAGGAAAGGTCATGAGCAATTCCAACAAGGTTTTCAGTAAATTTGAGACGATACTGACACATGTGATAACATCACTAATCTTTCTGCGTCTATCATCATACTGCAAATGTTCAGAGATTCCCCAAACCAATCGATCGATAATCAGCATATTTGTTTCCCAGGTTAATAAAAACTTACTGCTTCAAAGTGCGTATGACATTTTCCCATTAATGATATCCCAATTGCCGCTGCGTTCGCTGCCTTGTAATTTTTAACTGAAATACTATCCAGCAGGACATTCAATATTTCATGCTTTAGTTTGTTGGCACTAAGGTCAACTTTAAATTACGAAGGTTGGGCAGACTTTGCTTCTTCCATCAAAAATACTCCCAGGTGGTTCAAAATTATTTCGCAGTAATCGAAATTCTTCAGCTGTTGATGTTTTAACAAGAATTTCTGTAGTACTAAAAATACCCCAAATTTTAGATTTACAATCGAATGGGGTGGGGTTGCTTGTGCATTTGGAGAGTATACAATACTCTCACGGTCGTCTTCAAGTAGATTTGGCAATGATTTCTGGTAATGCTTCTCATAGGTCAGTAGTGATCCCAATATTGCAAAAACTGATCTCAGTACAATATCAGGAACTTCTTCTAGTAATGCCTATGTTAAACACGGTATATTACCACCATATAGCAACATTTGATAAAAGTTGGGATTGTGATTGACGATCCAGGTAATCCAAGAGTGAAAAATTTGGTAGAGTTGGTGAGAATTGCAAATATAACATCGTCCATCGGCAAAGCAAGATGCTGAATTAAAACAAAGTACCTTTAAAAGTAACCGGTAAAATGAAGGTAGCCATTGTGTAAATTCAGACTGATCATGCCTCCTGCACATCATCCGACAAACACATCCAGCTGCAACTGCCACACTATTTACATATTCACTATTTTAGCAATAAAGTACGACGGCATATCTGCTGCTTTGAAAATTATTCCAGCGAAATCGAACAAGGAAGGAACCTGGTTGTGTGCTAGGGGCAAAGTATATTTGACCTAAATCAGCTCATTATTACCCTATTCAAAGTATCCCAAATGTTTACGACGCATTTAATCGCATCTAAATGCACCGCTACGTCCTAAATTAGGTGATTCGACCTTGATTTCGTGCAATTTACCAATACTGGTTAGAACATTCTTCCATAAAAATAAACTTGTTGAAGCATCCCACCATTTGATTTCGCCCAATTGAACAAACAAGGCAGCATCACCGTGTATACTCATCATGTGAGATAAATCTAACCCTCCGTCATCTGAACCTTTTTCAAAAAAAGAAATAATGTTTTCTACATTAGTAGAAATTACTTTTGCTGGCATTTTCTTCTAAATTGGCGTTATTACGAAGCGCTGGAGTTAGAGTAGCATGTTCTCCCTTTGTTTTTCCGACACGCTTTCTCTTGGACGGATCTTCTTTCATCAAACTGCTTAAATTTGATATTCCATAGACCTTGTCACATACGATCGTCGTTAAATTCGTCATAATATCCTATAATTAGCTGAATTTACTGCCCAGACTTTTAAAACGCCTTTAGATTCTTTTGCCCTGGAGATGTATGATTCAAGCTTTGTCCAAGCTGGTTCACTAACGTTTCTGCTACGTATCCAAGTACAAAACATGGTTTCTGCCAGCATAACAGCAACTTCATATGATGGATTGGAATTCCTAAACACCTGAATTTGAATATCGATTAGCAAATTCATTAATACATTCCATGTAGTGCTTTCCAGCAAATGAAATCTCTCATATCCCAAGAACCTATAAAAATTCAGGAGCTCCTTCAAATTTGACACCTCGGTTAAGAACAAGTTACAAATTCTTCTTTTTCTACATCCATGTGTAATATTCCCAATCTGAAATATCGAACATATCTTCTAACCATGATATTCGTCCTTGAATCGACAGAGTGGACAACTGCAGGAGACTCCAACTCTTCTGTAGATTTCATTATCTTTTCCCGTAAAAACTGGTGCACTTCTTCGACTGGAACCGTTAACCAACTGGCAAAAATATTGTTTGTAACTTGAAACTTTCCAATAATGAATGATTGCCTAAACATTTCATGTAAAATTTCACGATTTTCTTCGTTTTCAAGGAGTAGTTGCTGTAGTAAAGCCAATGCGACATCATTTTGTGGAGAAAGTTCACTCAACTGAATAGTAACAGAAGATATTTTCAAGATAAATTGAAGCAAACTGTTCAAGATGTTTTCTGGGCAGTATTCAAATGCTTCTTCCGGTACTTGCAATCCCAATCTCTTTGAAACAGCTGGAAAGAATTTTGCGAGAATCCTCAGCTTGAACAAATCCCAAATATTTCTCAATGGTAGAGCCTTTTCCGAATATAGCACTTTTGCTATGTGTGACATTTTGTAGTCTTGGATTAAACAACCTTTTACCTTGAACTGTAATTTTCACTGCAATTGACTTTGCCATTTCAATCAAACTTAGCAGAAACTCTGAAACCATTTCGGCGTTAGTAAATTTTTCGTTTGCTTCCTTTGGGACTATCACAAAGAGGTTTTCATCAGTGGGAGACATATTTTCAACTGTTGGAAGCTTAAACACCCGCTTTTCCTGCTTCACATGTTTAAATTGAACGAATTTCCAGTCATTCCTGTGTTTGGTGATAAGCCCTCGTTCGTCCTCACCAATACAGTCATTGTACGTATTTTCCAGCTGCTTAATCTCAATTTCGTCACAGTTGAGCAATAGGTTCATCAATAGCGCAGAATTTTCATCTATTTCAGTCTTCATTTCGAGGTACTGAATAAGCAGCTTTAGCCCGTATCGCTTCAACTTTTCGTGATTCTGGTCATAGAGCAAAGACTCAATAACTGCACATATTGATGATTGGTTCCATCCGGTATTGAGCTTTTCATGCAAGTACTTCATTGCTTTTTGAATCAAATCCAATACTTCAAAAAGGTTTTGGGCATCCTTTGAGTTGATTGTAAACACTCGTTCTTTTTTAATTTTGAATTACCCTTCACTTTCTTGATGCGATATACGAAGCATTCCAATATAACGCTGACTATTATTTGGTCATGTTGCTGAAAGAATTTTAATTCATCAGCTTCTGTTGAAAATTCTCATTAGCGCTGGGATACCTAAAAACGACTGCAATCCTCTTATCCTTTGCTTTGCCTTTAGCTTATCATCTAGTAATGGTCTCGCCCGCTTCAACAGCTTTTCTTGTCTTTTCAATTCCGCCATTGAGAAAGATTTCTTAGTTTGGACGCGACTGAATTCAAAAAGACAAGTTACCTTGCGCGGTTCTACCTCATCCTTTCTTTCGATCATTTATAGTGAATTGCGATTCGACTCGGTTTTAGTATTTTTAGCACACCAACTATCTCCTTTTCTGAACCAGGTTTAATTTAAAATCACATTCAACTCTTTCCAAAGTTGCTTCCTACTAGGTTCTGTAATATTCCTGATTTACTCTCGAGACATTACTTTACATAATAGGTTTCACTTTAGCTAAACAAAATCAAATGCTTTGAAAGCAAGTCAAGAACAATTCCACTGCCAATTAAGGAATGATATTATCCCTTTGTTCTGGATATATTAATATATTAATCAAGATCTTCAAAGAAAGCTTTGGCAGATACTTTCCCTCTTTCATTACCAATAGTTTTTTTCGTTTTCTTGTGCTTCTTTTTGGCAGGCATATCATAGTCAGAGTCATCAGAATCTTTTTCCAATTCATCTCCAAATACCTCGTTATCCAAAGCAGTGATATCTGCCTCCCAGAGCTTTACCGTTTCATCATGAGAGCAGCTAGCAAGCCATTTACCATCGCTTGATAGTTTTAGCGCTTCAATTGGCATATCTCCGTTGTCGCCAACTGTTCCAAGTAATTGATTGGGAAGTATTCCAACTGCTCTAATTATTCCATCGCTAGAGCCAGTATAGACAGTAGTTTCGTTTGATTTACATAGCGAAGAAACACTCATTGGATGGCCTACGTTATAACGAGCTACCTGGGAATCTATCAGTGCAATCTCCCCAGTCATTCCAAGAAAATAGTAAAATAGTTCCAGACTGAGTGCCTATTACTGCTTTTTTGTTGTTCTACGTTAAAAAAGATTACCTTTACAACTACAACAGAAAGTAATTCATCATCCTGGTTCGCTGACACTGCAATTGGTTTGTCTTTTCGGACGTCAAACACGCCAAGACATCCTCCGCCAGATGTAGCCAAGAGTGTATTCTTTTCGCCCACATAGTACATGTCGGAAATGTAGTCCTGATTTTCTTTGAATTTCAGAGATAGCTTTCTAGTACGAATATCCCAAATCTGCATTAAAACCTGTTACTTTTACACATCCCGCATCATCTCCAGTCGCAACTAAATTCTCTGATATATAGCGTACTTTATTGATTGGTGAACTATGAGCCTTGACTTTTCTCAGAATCATTTTGTGAGTCTCGATATCAATTAACTCTGTGAATAAAAATCTACCTGAAGCGATCTGTCCTTCGACACAGTGAATAATCCAGAGCCATCAGCATTAAAATCCAATGATCTGCATGATTCTTGGTGGGGATGAGCTGAAAAAAGTGGTTCGCATTTCTCGTTGAAAGTAAAACTAATTAGCGGTACCATACCAGTCTATTTGTCCTTCAATAGTTCCTGCGCAAATGATATTTGATAGTGGGTGGAACGCAATATCGAATACTGTGGAGGAGCATTCTATGGATAGTGGTTTTTTCATGTCAGAAAAAATTTCTAGTGTCAGAGGTTTTTGAAAAGGAATCAACATGTACGGCTTGCTTGAATTCCGATATTATGCGTCGCATATTGACTGGTTACCAGTATCATAAACTTTGAAACTTCCCATATCTCGATAAGTATACAAGAAAGCGTTCAATGATACTTGGATGGTTTATCCGTTCAATCCCAACATTCCAAAGTATAATTGTCTCTTAGTTTTAAACCAGCAATCTAATACTGCTAAGCATCTGCGTTTTATCAATCCCATTCCGGTAACTTTAGTAACCGCGATTTTTACACGCAATTGAGTAGATTAGAATTGCGTGTTGGCCACTGGCGGAAAGAGAGGGGTAGCATTGGAATTTGAATGCTTAATTTCAAATGGCAACGAAATTAAGCTCTGCAATATTTTTGTCAAATCTGAAATGAGTGGAAAAACTGTGTTAATTACCGGCGGCAATAGAGGGATTGGATTGGAGTTTGTAAAGCACTATGTCCAACAGCAATACAAGGTCTTTGCTACCTCAAGGACTCCATATGCACAAGTGCAAGAGCTGGCTGCAATCATCCCGATTTCCCAACATTTACAGTTGGACACTGGGGATGAAAGCTCAATTGACGCATTACCAGGCAAGTTGAAATCCCTTGGGGTCGAATCAATCGACTTGCTAATCAACAATGCAGGAATGCTGTACTCTGACAACCTTGGTGACAATAAGCTTAGAGAAATGGCAATCCAGCAATTCACCGTAAACACACTTGGGCCTCTCTTGACTATAAGGGCTACGCTGAATTTCTTGCATTCCGGTTCAAAAATAGCCAATATCAGTTCTAGACTTGGTTCAATTGAATTGAATGGGTCAGGAAAGAACTTTGGGTACAAAATGTCAAAAGCTGCTTTAAATATGGCCATCAAAGGATTGTCTATTGAATTGAAGCCCAAGGGTACGTTTGTTTTGACTATAGGGATTGTTGTGGCAGCGATTCACCCAGGTTATGTCCAAACTGGTATGAATAATGGCAAAGGAGAGCTTACTCCTGAGTACTCAGCATCCATGATGGCGAAAGTTATTGAAAACTTGAATGAAGCTACTAGCGGGAAATTATTCAACTTTGATGGGACCGTTATCCCATTCTAATATAGTGAAATTATCATTGTTGACTCTTTGAAGGACATGTCAAGTAAAACTCAGATTAAATATTATTATACGGATGCCCATTTAATGGCACGCCGTAACAAGCTCATTGAAAGAACTAATCCTTACAGAGATTGACAGTCACTGTACATCTTTTTCGGGATAGTGACAATTCTACTCGTGTAAAACCTCACAGAAAACGAATTGTAATAAATGATAATCCAATTTCCAATTTACTGTGTAATGAAAATATATTCCAAATTAAGCAGACTTCTTTGCAACTTGTCCTTCACGGAATCCGTTCTTGAAGCGGCGAGCTAAAGTCTTCAAATGAGACATACGTCCAGTTCCGGTAGTCTTTCTACGACGTCCTTTTTCACTCCATTGGTAGTTACGGGTTTTTGCTGCAGGATATCCACATTGTGCGCAAGTTTTCTTTTGGTTGTGGAATGATCTACGTCCGCAACGACGACAGAGGGTGTGGGATTTGGTGTGTTTCTTACCGAACGCTTGGGTACCTTTAGTCTATCATTATCATTTGAATTACCATTGTTAAAAAGTAAAGTTTTCACCTCCAGAAAAAATTTAAAAAAATTCCGTCTTAAATTGGGCCAATCAGATTAGAGCGTGTGGCGCAGTTGAACTTTGCTAGGGCTAGGGTTGCGAACATATTTCTGTTTCTGTTTTTTCTTTTTTGAATTTATAATAATATGGCCAGAAAGAGAAAATCTAGAAAGCCAGCACCGCCAAAGGAATACACTGAAACCAAAGCCGATTTAAATAACCTGGATTTAAATTCAGAAGATGAATTCCAAGATCAGTCCGAAATGATTACTCTGGATGACAGATATCAACGAGATGAAGAAAGTGAACAAGAAGTATTTGGCATGGATTATGATGATGACTCTGTAGAAGAAGAAGAGGAATTGTTGGAAAAGTTTAAAACGCATAATAGACACTACCTTGAGCCTAAATCTGACGATGAAGAGGAGCACGAAGAGGAAGACGGTTGGGGACAGTCCAGAAACGATTACTATGTCTCTGACGAAGCCACGGATGATGAAGGTAATTGAAAGTTGACATTAGCGAAGGAAGAGGAGCAGGAAGCTCTAAGATTGCAAAAGAAGCAAGTGGAAACTTTTGAAGAGCAAGATTTCTTGGACGACAATTTTGAAAATCTCATCAAAAACAAGCTCAAATCTGTGGAAAGAAAAGAATTCAATTTGGACGAAGAAGTAATTCAGCCCAATCTGTCCAACCTCTCAGTCAAGGAGCAAATGCGGCTATTGAAAAAGAATATGCCTGATATATTAAAGTATCAGAAAGAATTCTCAGTCATCTGGAGTGAACTGCAAAATGAGGGGGAAAGGGACGAAGTACTTTTCTTGAAATATCTTTACTTGGCGAATTTGGCATATTTTTTGGCAATGGCTGCTTCAGAAACAAATACCAGAACTACACATCCTGCCATTGATCATTTGAAAACGTTTGAAGCGCTTGTATCAAAATCTCAGCAGCTTGTGGATGAGGATCAAGAGGGATCCATTGAAGAGGACTATGAACTAGTTGAACAAGAAGATATTTCAGCGCAGTCTTCTGAAGAAGAGGAAGAGCAAGAGCATGCTGTTGAAGAATCAGAAGAAGAATCCGACGCAGCTATTGAGGAATATCAACCGTATATTCCACTCAAAAAGAAGAAAAAGAACGCTTCAGGTCTGTTTGGTGAAGGTGAAGATATTGCAGAAGTTGACCTTGAAGACAAAATTAGACAAAAGAAATCTTTGCAATTCCATGTCAACAGAGTTGATCAAGTACTTTATATTAATTCTAGAATCTTTTGGATAAGAAACTATACAGCAAAATCAATGCAAAACTTCAACCAAAGATTGAGCCTGCTTTCGATGAAGAAGAAGATGAACAATATCTTAATGAAACTGAAAAGATATATGGAAAACTCTCTGATAATGAAATAGACCAAGAGGAAGAAGGTTCGGATGATTACTACGAGGAAGTAAAGAGTTTGAAACGCAAACGCAGAGAAGAAAGAGAAGAGCTTCATGCAGAATTGCACAAACCTATGGAAGAGCCTGCTCCTGAAGAGGACCTTGATATGGACACTAAACGTAAAGCAACCTACAAGATACTTGCCAATCGTGGACTAACTCCATACAGAAAGAAAGAAAATAGAAACCCTCGTGTAAAGAAACGTATGAAGTATGATGCCGCCAAGAAGAAATTGACCTCTGTCCGTAGAGTTGCTGTTGATAAATCGAAATTGTCTAAATACCAGGGAGAACTTACCGGTATCAAAACCAATCTGTCACGATCTACAAAATTCTAATATATTTAAATTGCCATCTTTATTCTAAATTTCTCCCTGCAAAGCCATTTTTAGCTACCCAGATGATTATTATTAGCAAGGCAATTGTGTAGGAGATCAAGTAATACTGAAGCACGATGCAATAACCAAAAAGGAATAGCTTGTGCCTGGTAAAGTAATAATAACCCAAGACACCATAGCCGTAGCCAATTATTAAAACTAACGCTACTATCGCACCATAAGGGTATTCTATTGCAATTGCGCCAATTACTAATCCATAAGTAACAATTGCCAACAACCAGATGCTCTTATCAAATTTCTTTTGCAGTCCATTGTGGTATACCAAGTCCCTAAATCCAAAGGCAAATATCCAGGAAGTAAGAATCCCTCCTGCTGCGTACTATGTGAGCATCAAATTACCATATAATGAGAAATCAGGTGCTCCCAAGTATTTCGAATCCAGCTGTAAACAGTCTGCAGGAGACTATAGGTGTCGGATGTAGGTGATACGCTGGATTGAACGGTCTCCACGGGGTGTTTAAACATATTTGCTGCGGAATGAAATCCTGCACCTTGCTGGTATATTGCCAATGAAATGCCAAATAATATTGTAAGATACAAGTTTTCCAAAGGATTCTTTTTCCGAATAGAGAGTATTTCCAGGAATATAACCAGATTGATTGGAAGTGCAACTATTGGTTCAATCAACCTGATAATATCCGCCATTCCATACCAATCCCGATATATGCTGGGGAGATTGATGAGTACCGGAATTATTGTTAGCACTAGGACACAAGCATTGGAGGTGAGGAAAAGCCTTCCCAACCGATTGATTTTTTCTAGCTGTTCCTGGCTGTCTTCAACGACCTGGAGCGGCTTATCAAATGTATCCTGCGTAATCACTGATACGGTATCAATCTCCCTAGTTGGACTGGCTATATTCCTGGGCATCAAAGGAAAGTTTTCTCTCGACATCCACCCCAAATTGAAAAAAAATTACACATTTATTGGAGGTTAAGGCTTGAATCAGCTTTTTGAAGCTGATAGTATTCCAGGAACTTTCGGGAGTTGGCGATGGATTCTTCCAAAAACGAAATTCTTTCCATTAAAAACATATTTTCATCCTGGAGCTGCAAAGACTGGTCTTCCATCTCATGGATCCACTCCTTCTTTTTAATTCTACATCGCGAAGCAGAGACTCTGTTTCTCAATCTCTTTAATGTTTTCCTGTCCATTTTCGTGTTGGGGACAATATTAGTAGGTTGGCCAGCAGATCGTCCTCCTTTGCGTTTCTTTTCAAGAGGCGATTCTATAGCAATAGTTTGTTCTGATTCTACTCCCAAGTTCCCTTCTAGAATTGCGGGATTGACATGGATTGAGTGGTCGATACGCGAATAGTCAAATGGCCCAACTTCATCTTGTACAAATTCCGAGAATTGATCGAGCTCATACGGATTTCTTTGATCTAACCATTCATTGTTGTGATTATCTAGTTGATATTGGTAGTAATAGTCGTAATTGTCTGAAGTAACATCCAATGGGACGGCGGGATTATACTCTTCTACATGTGGAGTAGAATGCGAAGAGTGTTGATATACTCCAAAAGCCGCCGGGGCGGAAGCATAGGCGTCCGTTGGTGTTGGAATCATCATTGGCTGAAACATCCCAAGACCATAATGCATTTCTGATCGAAGTTTTGGATAACTCAACCCCCTGGATTAATCCCAAATTACAAGCCAACTTGTCCTCCATCAAAACTAGTTTCAAGAGATAAGGCCAAATTATGCTGCATATCCTCCTTGTTGTTATAATAATCATATGACCCAAGGTAGAATGGATCAGGCTCTGCCAAGCTTCCTGTTAATGGTCCTTGAGGGAAGCCAGTTGCTCCATCATACTCTAACTGTCAGATGCCAATGTACCTTCAGCTTCGCGTACTGGATCATTATCTAAATCGCTATACCCCATCTAACGAATTAGAAACACACTTACTTGAATCTAAATTGTGGTTTATAATCGGCGCTTTGATATTTTGTGAAAACACTCCGAACTTACGTCAGCCGATGAACGCGAGATGATGAAGCAGAATGCATGGCCAAGATTTACAAGGATTTATTAAACATTCACATCACAAAGCAAAAATAATTGCAAGCATCATTGGAACATAGAACAAGACGGACACTGCCTTGTTGCTTGAAGAAACCGTTTGTGCAACAGGAAAAATACCATAAATTCCTGAGGAAGAAATTGCAGCATTGATAGTTGAATTGGCACTGGTGGTAGTTATTGCTACCCAATTACCACCTGTAGCGGAATTCGAAGAGACAAATTGTCTATGATTAGTTTTATGTTACGCCCAATAATAAGTGGTAATGTTTCCAGGATAGGAGAGAGTTACGACTGAGTTACCGAGAGACTGAGCAAACCCGATGTTGTAGCTGACAATCGGGCTGCTTCCTGTGGACAGCACAGAAATTGGCGATACCATGAACGAGATATCCAGGGTTGACTGAAAAGAAACAGTTAGAGATCCAAAAGAATATGTTTTTGAAGACCACAGGCCAATATAGTAGAGTAACGCTGAAAATTGTCCCGGAAGGATCGCATTGACGGTATTGTCAAGTACACCGAATATCAAAAGGCCGGATGAGGAAGCAGTGATTTTAATTCTGTTTGGAATATTAGGGTTAAAGTTCCAATCCGCTGCCCCAAGGAACCAACTCGATCCACTCCCAGTGTCATACACAAGTGCCCCTACGTTTGCTTTGGACGCTATTTGCGAAGCGTAGTAAAATCTAACTTCTGGTGTTACCAAAGTGATCTGATTGCCAAGATTTACATAAACTGCAGAGTCAATTGTGCCAATATTCGATACAGTTCCTGTGAAATTTAATACCGAGAATCCAGTTGGCAGCTTGATAGAGCTCTGTACTGATATCCATCCATTCAATAGTACTGTGCTGGAATCTGATGGGGTAATTGTAAAATCACCAATATTAAAAGGTGTATTTGCAGAAGCGGATCCAGATCCACAAAGTGGCCTTATAGGTGAATATGCATTGAAACTGCCAAAACCATATGGATTTTGCAAGGTAGAAGCTCCATTTGCTCCTAGTGCGTATCCATAGGACCCGCAGGAAGCTGCTGAAGCATATGGATTCACTGCAGTGTTACTTGATGATCCAGACGATGCTAAAACTTGTACTTCTAATGTTTGATTAGCAGTAAATCCATAAAGTTGTCCATTAATCGTACGAATGGTTTCAGAGTTTCCAACTGGCGTAGTTTTGGGGTTCCATCTGATGGCACCCATTGCAATCCAGGACTACTATCAAATACATTTACCTGAGGAATGACAGTTGGATCTGCCAAGCCTGTTATACTGTTCCAGCCATCTGAACTAAAAGCATTTTTGCAACCGGCATCTGGGCAATAGTATTCCCAGTCACCAAGTCCTTGGCCAGCAAAATTGGGCCAGTTACTCCAAACTAAATCCCAAGTACTCCTTTTATAGTTGTCAATTGGATTGATATAGTTTGTAGTCAATACCAAACTCTGTGATTGATACGTGTTTAGAAAGGAAGGGTTTGGATTGTAGATTAAAGAATATGGTTGGGTAGTAGACATTGAGCAGCTTGTATTTTAGAAGAGTTTTTACTCACTGCGGGTGACGTCAATGTCAATGATGCTCAAAGAAAAAAATCATTCATCGATCTATTATATATTCAAAATGAGAATCAGTAGACTAAGAAGAGAGCATTCAATCTTGCGCTCTCCGCTCGCTGCTATAATCCTGGAACTTTGCTGGAACGTTCCCCAAGTTCCCACCCCTTGCGAAGTCAATTGAACTACATACTTTGCTGATGAATTATCAAAATATAAACCATCATTAATGAATGATGGAGTAGAGGATATGTTCCAATTGAATCCAGAAGGATAAGAAGGACTGTTTAGCAAAGTTCTAGATTAAAAATGACTACCCCCAAAAAATGTTTGAATTCTGACTTCCTGCTAGTAGCTTAATTGAGACTTTGTTTCCTGTATTCCATTCTCCTACTAAAGCAAAAGTCTGCACCGCAGTATATCCGTCAGGTGTCCATAGAATGTTTGGTGCAGGCATTATTGCAAATCTGGTATTAACATCACAAGAAAAGAGCATCACCATGTTGTAAGTATTAATTTTCAACTTGAGGGTACCATAACTTGTTAAATAACTTATCCACTGCCCTGGTTGAATCGGTAGGATTCCAGAGGAATAGTCCATATAACCCACTATATAGTAATTTGAATCTGGGAAAGATGCACTTATTGATAATAGAGGTTGTTTGCTGTTATCATTTATATATGACTGTGCAGCAATGTGAGACATGAGTCCAGTATCAGCATTGTATCGCAGTATCGCAATTTGCCCTGTATTTTGAAGTGGCACCTTGAGTGGGTATTTAATCTGTGGTAACACTACCGTTACAGGTTGGTAAGTATATGATGGATCGATTTTCAAGTAGAATGCTTGATATATCTGTCCAATTTTTGAAGATAGCCCTGTAAAGGTCAGCACGGTGAACCCTTTAGGAAGTACCAAGTCTGATCCAAGTATCACAGAGCCAGATATAGTAACTGTTAGTTGAGTTGTCGATGAAATAACAAAGTCTCCTACCTTTGTAGGGGTAGAAGAGCTAGTAATTGAAGCACATATTGGTCTAATGGGGGAAATCGGGTTAAATGGTCCAAAAGGCAAACTACCTGTAATCCTCGCCCCAATTTGAGTCAAAGTCACTACTTGGCAGTTACCAAACAAAGAATTTTGATAAGGGAGAGGTACAGAATCAGTATTTGGATTAGTAGTCGAAACTGATGTTATGATATTGACTGTTATAGGTGTTTGAGTAACTGTTTGATTCACCGATGTTATAGTGATTGTCGAATTTACACCAACCTGGGTGCCTAATGGATTCCAGCGTATACCATTTATTGCAAACCAGGAGTGCGGGAAAGTAGAAACAGAGGTAAATTGTTGCCATCCTGGCCCATTGCAATATTGGTCAGGGCAATACCACTCTAACCTTCCAGCACTCACACTTGGGGTAATCCATTTGGTATCCCAAACACTCAACCCGTGGGATTCAGCCAATCCCAGAATATCTGCTGTGATAATAACTGGCATTTGTTGGTAACTAACAACATAAGCAGCATTTGGGATAACGTTCAGACAGTAGTAGTATTGAAAAATGAATTGAAAATTTACATTCAGTGCTGTGCCTGCAGGGTCTATTACTCTCGCTGGAAAGTTTGAAGTTTTTGAGCTATCAACTTTGGTTAATTGCACTGGGGAAACATAGACCAAAGAATTGTCAATATCCTCCTGAGTAAAAGTCAAACTAGGCAACCAACTACGATTGGAAGGTCCAATTATCAAATCACTATTGTCAGAAGTGGAAGTTGTAATTAAAAGCATTCTTGGTGTGGTATCTCCATTATCTGTGAAATTTATCGTTGAACGCGATAGGTAAGTATTGATACAATCTGGTAAAGTTAGGATAGTCGCTGGGGGATTGTATTCCAAGTTTGTTGGGTTTACTACAAAGAATGCAAACGTTTGATAGGAGTAGTAATAGGATGTCGTGTTCTGAATTACAGATGTGGATGCCTGAGTACAATTTATCGTGCCGTTGTAAGAACCAATGGGTGCAAAAGGGTAGATAGAGACCACACCATTTGTTACAGTAATATTAGGATTATTGGTGGTTATTTGGCAACTCGGCGTAATCGCAGGTTGACAGCCTGACACAACCTAATTTAGACAGTCAGTACAGAGAATGGAAACTGTCGTGTAATTATATCGGGTCCTAATGCAAATACAATATCTGGTGGAACCAATAAATTAATAGTCGATGCGGTACAGTCTATGCTTAACATCTAATTACTGCTCATGAACGCGTATGGATTAAAAAATTTAACCCAAATCTATCAATCTATTTCTCTTCAGTAGCAATATCAATACAAAATGCATCTCTCTCAAATCAATCATGATTCCACCAGTGGATGGAAAAATCCAACCTAATGGAAAAATAATCCCCTCTGCATCTATAAATAGTGTAGTATGATTCCCATTACTCAATTTCATTCCATTTTTGACAGTCAGTTTCAGCTAGCCCTAACCCTCATTTTATAAATTTTTTTTCTTTTTTACATTCAACATGGGAGAAAAGGAAGAAACTTCATATGAAAAGAGATTGGAATCAGTAAATGAAATCGCACACCCATTGGCATCAAAAAAGTTGAACAAAAAAGTTTTAAAAGTCGTAAAGAAGGCAGAGAAATCGAAATCCATTAAACGTGGTGTAAAGGAAGTTGTTAAAGGATTAAGAAAAGGAGCCAAAGGGTAATTAGACATTTAACGCTAGTATCGTAGTAATTGCAGGTGATATTTCCCCAATTGATGTAATCACACATGTCCCAGTCCTTTGTGAAGACGCAAATATTCCATATGTTTATGTACCATCAAAAGAAGATTTAGGATCTGCTGGGTCAACAAAAAGACCTACTAGTGTAGTTATGATTGTCACAAAAAAGGATGCTGATTATCAAGATACATATGACGAAGTACTAAAGGAAGTTCAAACTCTGAACGAAAAATTAATCACTACTGTTTAACCAGGATAATAAACTCACTATGTTAAATTTAGATATGTCATTAACGATCCTCACCAAATAGTGATTTTACTGTCATACACTAACTGATGTGAGCTTGACAAGTAATTTTATGGTGGGTAAATTTAGGTGGTTGAATATTGACAGTAATCTCAAGATAAGTTCAAATTTCATAGAGAAATGAAAAGATTATTCTAAAGTTCAAGGGAAAAATTAGGCATCATAAAAATATTTGTTTGTAAAAACATGATATGAAATATGATTTCTCACATACTTGTAATCTTACCCGCGAAATGTAATCAAGAGGTTCTGTTCCCCATGTATTGATCAATGTATTATGTATACAAACTATATATTTACATTGGCAATGCAAATAATTTTAACTTGTGGATGATTACAGAGAAAAATAAGCTAAATATTGGTCTGTGTTTGGTAATAGTGTGATCTCCAATTTGAGTGTCTAGTTGGAAAATACATAATGTCGAATAATAGATCTAATACTTGGTATATTTGAATAAAGTGGATGAGTTGAAAAATCCCTATTTGTATCACCCTTCTTGTACTATGCCCCTAAGTGAAGGCCAAGTGGTGAATCCCCCTAACTCATAATAAAAAGAAACAGGGTTTTAAGTGTTAGTTTCTAAAACATTCACTTTCTTTTCATAGAGACATTAAACACTAACAATACCATGCTGAGATAAGACAATATATGGATAAAAATCACATCAGAAACTCCAAACTGTTTATTCCAAATATTATACCTTTTTAGCTTTGTAATAATTATTTAAAATAATTACCAATCATGCTATGATTTCTTCAACAAAAACAATACAATCGATTTCCATTGATCAAAAGGAATTTCTCAATTGTTCTTTTGCAATCTATAATATGTATTCTCAACTAAAACGAGTAAAATTTAGAGTGTGAAGTGAAAAATCGAAAAATAAAATAAGAGCTTCACTAATAAAAATTCTTGGAACAAATTTACTACTCAACATTATGAGGTGCCTGGAAAACTACATTTCTTAACTGCACACTTGTTCGGGTCCAAATTTCATCAAATCCACTGTTTGATGTGGGAAGACATTCCCCACTCAAAAAAAATACAGTGTTAAACACAGTCATCGTATAAATCACTTTAGTTACAAACCCAATTACAGCTATTTTTCATGTATTCAAACACATCCCATTAGATAATATTTATTAGTAAAAATTATATATCCTGATTACAAGTTGTTGCTTTCTTTTGCGTGGATAAGATACTCAATTTTCAGATCGTTGGTTTGTTGGAATGTTCTTATTTGGAAGAAATTTTGAGGAAAACCATAAGGATACTCAAAATTATTATAGATTACCTATACAAAACAACTTTTCATAATGTACACGAGTTTGCTTCCATATCCTGAGTATGCAATTTATAAAGGTGCCTTCACAAAATAGAGCTTTGTCAATAAATTCAACCAGACAATAACATAATTATTAAACAGTTTATTGTGATACAGAAAACAGACTTTGACCGGAATTTTTCAAGAATTATCACTCTGCCATCAATTCAGAATACAGGTATTAATTGTCCACCCGGACTTTCAGTAGAAATTCTAGTATATATGCAAAGTATACAAAAAATTATCTTGCTATAATTTTTGATCACGAGTGCAGCAATAAGATCGATATGTTTTGTGTGCTAAAGGACGATCTTACCAGACATAACAGTTCGACTGAATTTGGTAAAGGTTCAAGAGAATTTGACATATTTTGTCTTATTCATACTAAAGTATGCTTCAAACGTCACATTTGCATATGTAGTTGATCAAATATTTTGGTTTAAACTTCACAGAGTAGCCCAGGGGATTAACGCAAACAGTTTGACATTCCCGCTTAATAAAATTGAGTATTCGAAGTTAATGTTCCAAGTGCCATCCTATATCATCTTTAAGTAATACAGTTAATGATGCAATTCAACATGTGAATGGGTAAACATTGATTTAGGAAATTGACATTCTTTACTTTTCTATTGGTTGTAATTGCATAAACCAATCAATATTAATATATCAGATCTCTAGGTAATAAGTTCTGTTACTGTTTAGGATGCACAACTTGGATTTCCATTTGAAATATAAAAATGAACGATATTCTGATATTTTTCAGACTTGTCTTGGCATCATCTCGGATTCCTTACATTTTAAGTTAACTCAAAATTTTTTCAAATTAGTTCTTTCAAGTCGCAATTTCTGTAACCCTTGAATATGAAAATCCATCAACAGAACTATTTTTATTTTTCGTTTTGTGTAATTCGTCTATATTCTTACTTTAAGATCATCCTTCCTTACAGCAAAAGTTGATTATTGAAATAGCAGACTCCTCATTATATTTGATATTTATTACCTTGTAGAGTGATTGGGTAGATATATTTTAAAAATCTTAATTCATCTCCCATAGTATCAATATTACTTTCGAGTTATTTATTGCTACTATTTGAAAAGAGCAACAACATGATTTTCAATTCACTTTCAAAATTTCAGTACAAACAGTCTCGGGACAACAGCATTTGTTAGGAATCTTAATATTTGAAGACTTTTTTAGATCCAAAGCATCACCCACTAGATTAAATTAATATGTATGCATAGAGGATCCCATTAACGTTTATCTTTTTCTCTCTTTATAACTACAAAGTTCAAGAGTTCACAGAGATTTGCAGTATACTTTGTGTTATTTTTATACAGGATTATATTCTAAATTCATGATTCTTAGATAAAATCGAACACCTTAGCTAGCTATTAGTGAGTCTTCTATTTTTTCTTGTGCTGTCAAGTTCGAACAAATTGTAATTACTGAGCTGGTTTATCAGGATATCTCAAATGCTATGGAGTCCATTTCTTATTTTTCATTACTCATGTATATCCACTACTCATATAAGCAAATTACGAATTTTCTTCCTGTAACTTCAAGTCCCCAAACTCCTTTGAAAGTCTCTTGCGAACAAAATGATAGCGTGAATTTGATATTAAACTAATGACCAGAGAAATGATTTTGCAATTTGCTGGTTTGGATGAGACTGTCTTTGTTTGGTGGTAATCCAGCTGTTTATGAGGAACTGTGGGGCAATGCCAAGATTGACTTGCGGAATGACCAAGACGCTCTTAAAGTCATTGATCACTTGTATACTCAAATCCCTGCTGCAATCAAGCTTGTTGAAGGATTTTGCGGAAATGACGATTTGAAACTGATGAGATTGTTTTAAGAAACCAGATGTTTAGAGAAGCAACCCTTGTTGCCAGCATACTTCAACGACCAAATCCTGACAAAGTTTTTCGTGAAATTTAGCGGGATAGTGTCTTCTTGTTCCTGCTTCAAATGCAATTGGCATCGTTCTCCAATACAGTTTCACAAAGAAGCTATCTTTGAGTCAATTAAGCGTTAGATGTTAACTATTCAACAAAATTTGTTATTAAGATGAATTCCTGGCTGAGCTAAAAGTAACAATAAATCTTGCACAGATTGCCACCCGTTATTCTAGGCAGTTAAACTTTGATTAGGGTTTATCCATTTCGCCAGATAACAATTTGATTGTATTTAACGTGTGAAAAGTCTGAAAAACAGATTTCCTGACAGCTGGTGAATCTCAAATCATCTCATATTTCCACAGGAAGACTCGCCTTGAGATTCTGGTATCATTCGGTGACCAATACATACTACTATGAATGGAAGAGTAATTTGATGATATTCTATTCTTGCAATTCTAGATGAGGCAGTTCTTCCATTTGGGAAAGATAGACTTCCATGTGAAATCCCCCAAATTTCGCCGCTTTGAGCACAGACATTCTTGAGCTCATTTAATTTGGAATACCAGTCTCCGCGATTAGTAATAGAGAAGCCATCTAATCAGGCCCGCTGTATTCCACAATATATCAAAGGGTTGGTTATTCTTGATTACCTACTTTTTTACGTGCACAATTTGGCCAACTTGAAATAGTATACATTGAAATTTGTGCTTTTAAAAATGTGCTGGCGAAATTCTGATGGTGAATTTTTAATTCTTTATGGCTGTTCGAACGATAGATTGGGATCTGTTTTGTGCCACCCTGAGTAATTATTCTTCTTTGTAATCTATATTTGGGGATTAGGCATCTGCAACCAAATTTGGACTACGCCACCCAACAGATCGTGGCTAATTTCAAAACTGCTTAAAGGCAAAAAGCCCATTGCAAATGAAGCAAAGACAATTCATCGGCAATTGATTATAGCAAGTCTGCTCAAATTTCAATTTGAGATAATTGAATTTTATATTCCCAACTGGCTGTTTCCACCTCTTTTTGTTGCAGGGAAAAACGGCCCTGAAGTCTCTGTTGAGACCGTCCGCGCAAATGTGGCACGAGACCACATTAACGATATAAATACAGAGAATGAACTATGATATCGAATCCAAAATGGTATCGAAATACTAATTCTAGTCCGTAGTTCAAGTTCTTGATAGTATTGCGGATACTTTTGTTGCAGAATTGAATAATGAGCAAACTTCGTTGAACAACTTGCTCTATACGAAAGAAATTTCAACCTCACTGCATGTCACTGAACAGAACCGGGAGGAATTCTACCGATTCAAGCCAACTTCTCATATTCCAGGAATTGGAAAATTAATATTGGAATATATGGAAAGAAATGTTCCAAAAGACAAGCTTAGTTCAATCTTGCTAGTACTGAAAAGCTTAAGCACTTCTTTGGGCACTATGGTGATTTCCGGGGGTATAGGTTTCCGGCCATTTTATGAATTACCTTTGGCAAAAAGGGAGAAAGTACTCAATGCGCTGCAATACAGCAAGTTTGCGGATCTGAGATTGCTATTCAGGGTGTTTCGATTAATTACACTCATCCATTCATATGGAACAGTTGACAGCAAGGGCGAAAATAAAGCTTGGAATGCCTTGAAATATGATGGCCCAAACCCTGAACTACAGAAAAATAGTCAAAGTGCACAAAAAGTCTGGCGACCCGAATTTCTGGATTTGAAAGAGTCAGATGTGTACGAATATGATGTTGTAGTAGTTGGTTCAGGTGCTGGTGGAGGAGTTATGGCTGCAGAGCTATGCAAAGCTGGTCACAAAGTTATTTTACTAGAAAAGGGATCGTATTGTCACCCATCAGAACTAAGTTTGGTGGAATACAACTCTTTGGCAGGCTTTTATGAAAGAGAAGCAGGATATTATTCTGAAGACGGTGGAATATTTGTACTAGCGGGAAGAACCTGGGGCGGTGGTACCTCTGTGAATTGGTAATTATTAATTAATTGAAGGTGTGCATCGCTCGAGCTACCAGCTATTGTTCGTCAAGAATGGGATAGTGTTTTTGGATTGGACCATTTCAGCTCCCCAGCTTTCCAAGAATCTTTTGATGTCGTATCTGAAAAGATTGGGGTTTCTCAACCTCTGAAATTCAACAATTCAAATCAGCTCTTTCTTGATGGATGCAACAAATTGGGATATCAGGTTTCTGCTATTCCTCAAAACACTGCTGGAAAAGATCATGAGTGTGGACATTGTACTTTTGGTTGCCCTTCTGGGACAAAACAGTCTTCCAGCATCACATTCATCCATGATGCAGCAAAATATGGCTGCCATTTTGCATGCGAAATCAATGTAGATAAAGTATTACACGAAAATGGAAAGGCCACTGGAGTGCTGGCAACCAAAAATGGAAGAAAAATTACAATTAAATCTAAAAAAGTGGTATTGTCTTGTGGCTCGATGAATACTCCTGTTGTGTTACAAAATTCCAATATCAGCAGTTTATCCCCACATGTTGGACAGAATTTGAGAATGCATCCTGTTAGTTTGATATTTGGGGTATTCCCAGATAGGGATATTTTACCTTACAAAGGAGGAATAATGACTACTATCTGTAACCAAGTTGCTGATCTTGATCAACTATGGTATGGAGCGCGTTTGGAAGTTCCAGCTTCGCAACCATCTCTGTATATAGGGACTCAGGCTTGGAAGTCTGCTAGCGACCACAAGCAAAAGTTTTTAAATTGGCCACATACCGTCAGTCTGATTGCGCTTACAAGAGACAAAGATTCAGTTGGACGGATATTTGTGGATCGCGAACACAAAGGAAGGTTGGATTGGAAACTTGGTAAGCACGATGCAAAGTCCTTGCTGGCAGCATTTGAAGTGGGTTTAGCCGCATTGGTTGCAGCTGGTGCCAAAAAAGTCTTTACCGCTCAAATAGATGTTGATCCATTTGACGTTACCCAATCTCCAGAAGATACTCTCAAATCCAAAGAATGGAAAGATTATCTGGAAAAGATCAAACAAGCTGGAATTGATCCAACAAAGATCACTGTGTTTTCTGCTCATCAAATGGGTTCATGCAGAATGAGTTCAAAACGTGAATATGGGGTTGTAAAGCCTACCGGAGAATCGTGGGATATTGATGGTTTATACATTAGTGATGCCAGTGTCTTTCCTACGGCAAGTGGAGTAAAGTAAGTATTTAGTTAACTTTAGCCCTATGCTCACTGTTTACGCTACAGCACATTCAATTGCACAGTTCATGATCAGAGACATGTCTTCCCAATAGGTTTTATTTCAATAAATGTTTAACGCGCATATCTTGGACAAACTGGGGAGACATTTTTCCACAGCTTGTCAAAAGTTGCAACCATTTCTTCTGGCAATGTTCCTTTTTGACAGTCTTCAAAGTTTTCTTTAGCTTGTTCAAAGGATGATGCCCCAATTATCACCGCTAAGTCAAGATTCAAATACCATCACCAAAAGTCCCATTCAGTTGGGAATGATTCATGATCCACCTGTGGGCGGCTTCAACATACCTGATACCGTGACGATCACAAATAGCTTTATATTCCTCCAATGCGGTAAAGTATTCAGTATTCCAGTATCGTTCCCTATATCGTTTTCCTTGTATAGTTTCTGTGGCAAATCTACCGTCTGGTTCGTCTTGCATCTTCAACTTACCCGCAAGCAATCCTCCACACAAAGGATTGTAGGCATAAAATCGAATATTCAACTTTCGCAAACATGGAAAGAGTTCAGGCTCTACATCTCTGGTCAAGACACTATATCTTCCCTGATATACAGTAGGAAGTACATAATTCTTGGCTTCACAGATTTTATAAATTTCCATTACATTCCATGCAGCGTAATTTGAAAGACCCAACTCCTTGAAATATCCCAATTTATGAAATTCATCAACTTTCTTTAAAGTATCTTCAAATGGAGTGGCATGATCAGGCGCATGCAAGTAGAAAATATCGACACACTTGGATCCTAATGCATCCAAAGATTCCATGAACTGTTTCTCAAGTAATTCAGGAGAGTGCATTCCTGGTTTGAACGGGAATGCTTTTGTAGCCAATTTGAAATCCTTTTGAACTTGCAATTCGCACAGCACTTCTTCTGTATTTCCATCGCAATACATTCGAGCAGTGTCCAACTCATTTCCAAACGACGAATACAATCTCAGAATATCATTCATGACTTGGCGGTCGCTAATTCTTCCTCCATCTAATATCAGTAAAATTCAACCTCCGACTCCGAATGTCATTGTGCCAAACACCAGCTTTGGTTTTTCCCACTTCATTTTGAGATTGCAAAATGGACTACAAGAAATTTCAAGCTGACCTTCTGAATGACTCTGGAATTGAAGAAAAAGTGAAACTCATTAACCCAGGTTGAAGTAAATCAGAGGCATTTAATTGACAAAATTCTGGCGAGATATTCCAGCGAGTTTACCATATACAGGGAGCTATTGCAGAATTCCAATGACGCTGGAGCAGAATCAGTCCAAATTATCTTCAATATTGCATCGGATTCCAGCAAGTCTTCTCAATTCTCGTTACCATGGCTCCATAAAACCAATGTTGAATCTGTCACATACAAAAACAACGGAAAAGCATTCAGCGAGGAGGATTTTGGACGGCTGCGGAAAATTGCAGAAGGTAATCCGGATGAGCAAAAGATTGGTTTCTTTGGTGTGGGATTCTATTCCTTATTTTCAATTTGTGAGGAGCCTTTCATTTCATCTGGAGAGCATACCATGGGATTCCTGTGGAAGAAAGACATGTTATACACCAAAAGAGGAAAAGTTCCAACTGAACTGGTCAACCCATGGACGGTGTTTTACTTGCCATGTCGGGAGCCTTTCCCTGTTCCGGATATGAGAACTTTTGCAAAGTTTTTGGTAACCTCATTAGCGTTTTCAACGAATATCGTCAATGTAAAAGTATTTATTGGGGACTCTTTGAAAATCAGGTGTACCAGAAAAGCAGCCAGACCGAAAGAAATAGAGTGGAACAAAAAGGTTTACAATTTATACTCTCCACAAAAACTGTTCAAATTAAAGGATCTTACAATTTCCCAAATACAGGTACGCGAATCTAATATAGATGGATTTGGCAATGGTAGACGAGAGTGATGAAAGCTACACTGTATTCATGAAAATAGTATCAGGCGAACTGGATGTAAATTTACCAAGGAAATTAACTGAGGAAATGCTTCGAACTACGAAAAAACTTCCTCCGAAATCAACTTCTCTCAAACTGTTATATTCGAATTTCGAAGAGTATGATTCTACCTTGCAGGCGAGTAAAGGCAGCAGTGGTATTTTTGAAGACTTGATTGTATCACCAGGAAAGCAGGGAAAAGTATTTATCGGATTTCCAACTTTCCAGACTACTGGAAGCTGTGTTCATCTGGCAGCACATCTCATTCCAACAGTTGAAAGGGAATCGATAGATTTTGTTGATCAAGTTTTGCGATTATGGAATTCCGATTTACTTTCTGTGGGAGGAACCTTGGCTAGGATATGTAATGATTACGAAGTAAATCAAATTCAAATATTACTCGGCAACATGACTCTTGATTCTCAAAGGTAAGCAAATGTTCAACTAGTGCGACTTGGTTCTACAACAAAGCTGGCCATCTGCTAAACGTGTTTGATTTTCAACCGTCAACTCCCTCAGCGTACGTTAGCTCTATCGTTAGCAAGAGCTTTATTGATTGTACTTCTGAACAAATTAAAATTCTTTCGAGTACAGGGAAATTTCATTCAATAGACAATGTTCGTCTTTCACCTGATGCTGATGTGCAAGCATTTTTGAAATTAACCCCATTTATCCCAGCAGGGATCCACTCCAAGTGTACAGATTTTATTGAAAAATACAAAAAGTTGGGGATATTGCGGAATGTTTCTATTTCAGACGTACTAGTGGAGGTTCAACAGCGAAGTATGGAAACTGAAGAACTTCTTAAATTCATGAAATGGTGGATAAATCAAGGTAAAGCTGGAGTTCTTTCCCAAAGGGATATTCAGATTCTTAAATCAAACTTGCTATATTCAAATGCAGGTGAAGTGATTCAATTGGGCGTAAAGGATAAAATTGCCTCGGTTAAACTTCAACCTAGGGATTTCCCAACGAATTGTATCCCGATAGAGCTTACCCAGTCATTTCATTTAATGGATTTAAGCAACTACTTTTGGAATTGGGAAGAGCTGAAATTGAAAGATTGGGTTGCTCATGTCTCCACTAGGAGTGATCTTGCTAACGATCCGGAATTTGCAGAGAAAGTTTTAACCACAGTTGCAAAGATTATTGGGCATTTGTCTTTGGCGGACAGAGCCTTCATTACATCCACTTTATCTTCAAAAAAATGCATCCCAACTCAACTGGGCATGGTTTATCCCAGGGAAGCTTATTTTTCCAACGTTTCGCTTTTCGAAGATTTACCAAAAGTTAGATTTAGCCATAAAAAGCAAATTTCTGACGATTTTCTCATATCTTTGGGTGTTCGCCAACACGTCGAGCTTCAGTTAGTTTTCGACAGAATAATTGATTTACAGTGGGACCAAACACAGTTAATCAAGTATCTAGGATCCATTCAAGATAAAATGACTGATAAAGAGCTTTCCACTCTTCGAAGTACACCATTGTTTTTAGCGGCAAACTCTAACTCAGAAGAACGACTACGTGCCTCCGAATTATACACACCTAATGATGTGTTTAAAAACTTTGGGCTGCCAGTGTTACTGTGGACGTCGAAATGGAAGTTTTTTTCGGAAGAAGCCAACTTTATGAAGAAGATAGGGCTGAACTTTTCAATACCATTAGACAACTTGTTGGTTTTAATATCAAAGAAAGACGGGGCGGAGCGTTTGCGATTGATTCGTTATTTGGTGGACAATATGGAAAGCGAATACAAAGAACACTATAAACCATCTCAAATTACTACCAAATTTTTGCCCTGTCAAAATTCGACAGCGCTTGCCACTCCATTAGAATGCTATTCAGACCAACGAGTGGAATTAATGGGATTAAATGTAGTTGACAAATCAATATTCACATATTCCGAAAAGCTAGGGGTTGCGCAATCGCCAAATGGAACTGTTTTAATTCAGCAACTCAAGTCCAACTTACCTACCCCTGCTAATGCAAGCTCCATCTTTGAATTTTTATCTTCAAGACAATCAATATTTACAAGTTCGAATTGGAAAGAATTGTGGAGCTTAAAGTTCATCCCAGTTAAAAATCAAGAAGGGTACTTTCACGCCGCTCCAACTCAAGTATATTTAAAACCAAATGATAACTCAAATGAACAGTATGCAGGAATTTTCCATTATGTAACGTTTGGAGCATCTGCTGACGCCTTTCTTCGTGCTTGTGGTATGAAGGATCAACCATCACCATTGGAGTTGGCAGAAAACATTGTCCAAGATCCGATAAAGTTTTTACAGAATTTGCAGTCCAATTATCAGAGTTATTTAGAGATAATTAGGATCCTGGCTGCAAATTCAGCTCAAATTCAACAACGGTCACAAATATACAAGCTGCTGAAGACTTCGCCTTGCCTTCCTGCTTATCAGTATAATGAAGAGGGAGGCTCAGACAGTTTTAGGCTTGCGATTGCCAAAGATATTTATTTAATTGACGACACGGTTGTCGCTCAATTATTTAAGCCTTTGGGGTAATTGTTATTAATGTAGCGCTCCTATGGAAGAGGTTCTCGAAAGATTTTATGCCGATTTGGGATCCGATTGGTTATCAAAGCACGTTAAAGAAAACTACTCCCCTGAAGGATCATTAAAAATTACTCAAGTATCAATTGATTTGCAAAATACAATTTTGGAAAGAGCGCCTATACTCTTGTATGACGGACATCAAATGAGATCGGAAAGAGAATTGAACAAAAATGCTAGCAGTTTACTTGGTGCCATTAAAGTAATGGAAATCCCACGAATCAATATCATTCGCACATTTAAGGATGTCAGCAAGAAGCAGGAAACCACTGCAAGCTTTGTTAGTTTGAAAGGAGAAACAATTCTTTCAGTTACAGAGCATTTTGACTATTTCGACGTTGCTAGGTAACTGGAATTTCAATATTAGGGTTATAGGGGGAATGCTGTTGAAAAAACCTCGATTAAGTGACTCGCTTTTGATTTCTACATTTTTGTCAACCTCCCTTCAAAATCTTAGTAGAAAAGGATTCCCAGTGGATAGAATCCTTAATTTGAAACAAAAACCTAAAACTGTGGAATACTTGCCTGTTCAATCTCAAAAATCAGAGACACCCAAAGTTGTTCCACCAAGTTTACATGTACCCGATATCACACCAAAAAAAGAGATTCAAAGCCCGCCCCGCAAGAAATCTAATGATTTCTTTGGGATGGTAAAGAACTTTACCAAAAGTCTTGGACTCCGTGATTCGATTGATAGCATGAACACATCTTCAGAGAGTTTTACAGAGTCTAAAGAAGAGGTGGTTAAAAAGCCTTCTATATCAAGAAGTCAAAGACTAGAGCTGGCCAAACAGTTAGAGCAATCTATCTCATCCGTTAAAAATACGAATGAATCAAATTTTAAAGCCCAGTTTCCTTCACTTTCCAATGCTCCACCAGTAATCCACCTTTGCAATGTACTATCGGATCAAGATCTTTCCCTAGTGACGACGGTTGATTCTATCCCCATCTTTGTCGATAAAAATGTCTCTGAAGAAGGCAACCATATCATACAAAATAACTTGGAAGGCATCTCAAGGTTTGGCAAAGTATTGAAGTTTATTGGTAACTGCTTTAATCTTCCTAATAGTGCAATTCACATCTACTGGGATAGTGATGGCTCAACAATTGCTTTCAACAGGAACAAAACGTTGTTTTTCAATTTGCGGTACTATCTGGCCTGGCAGTTTGACAGCACTTTACAAAATTATGATCTTAAATTTGAAAATCCAAACACCATTTACTACTGGTTCATGACCTTTTGCCATGAACTCGGCCATAACTTTCATGGTCCCCATGATTCAACTCATGAATATTGGATGAGTTCCTTTGCGGAACAGTACATGGGGTCATTGGTCAATAATATGTCCAACTTGTAAGATATTCAATAAATAGAAATTGATTTTTTCAAAATTTGATGAACGATATTTCAATTGATAAACCAAACGGAACAATCCGAATCAAAGGCTGGGAAATAAAAACTACCAAAAAGCCGATATTAAACTCCCAGGAATTATCAGAGTATTTGATTGTTAATTAGTTTATCTGATGAAATCAAGATTCCATTTCCAGAAATGTTTTTTGGGAACAACAGGCTAGAAGTTACCACCCCAAAGAAAATATTGATCTCATTCAATGCGGTAGATGCATTGAAAATGGTTGATGATTCCCACGACTCGGCAGATAGAATCAAAGTAGCGATATCAGAAAAATGGACAAATGCTAGTCTGAAAAACCACACCGGGATCAAGAATATCATTAAACCATATGACTGGACATACACTACCCTCTACAAAGGGACCTGTCCGGAAGTGTTTACTCAAGGATCGACAGAAATTGACCTTTCAAAGCTGACTTCTCCAGATCCGATTCTGTTTTATGATGAAGTACTGCTGTTTGAGGACGAGCTTGGGGATAACGGAACTTCAATATTATCCATCAAAGTGGTAAGGTTCACTAACGATTGCGAGTAATGCCAAACAATTTTCTGGTGCTTCAACGCCAGTTCGTTCGAGTTGATGGAGTGGTCGCAATGATTAATGACACAAGGCTATACCATGAATTTGGAACAGATGTACTAGTAAGAGAGTTTCAACAAAAAGTAATTCCGCATTCAGAGCTTGTCGCTGTAGTCTGTTTCTAACTTAGAAATTACCGTTCACTCCGCAAGGTCCAGATCTTGCACAGCTGGGTAATATCAATTGGGTGGCTGGTGTTATGAATGATAAGCATCTAATTGCCCGCAGTTTGGAGAACCATTTGGTTGTATAAAGATTTAATAAGAACTTGTCCAAAGATTTTATGTCCAGTTTTTTCCTTTCCATCCAATATCATCACGGATTAATCTTACAATGCCGCCATCACAGGAAGATGCCGATCTTGCATTAGCAATATTACTTGCGCAAGAGGACGGCTACGATTACTTTGAAGAGGATTACAACAGATTCGACAACGAACCACGATCCAGACAGCAGGACGATGATTTCACACCGATGAGGAAAAAGAAGAAGATTAAATGTAGCATTGCATTAATATAGCGGAGGAAAAGAAAGAAATGAAAGTAAAGCCTCCGAAAATACTGAAAACCGTATCAGAAGGCATGAACACTGGAAAGTTCACTGAGGAGGAAATTGTGAAATTCAAGGAAGGCCTTGAACTGTACGGAAGGGATTGGCTTAAAGTAAGCTGTTGTTGACTCTTAGCTTACTGAGCATGTGAAAACAAGAGATCCGAATGCTATTAGAAGCCATGCTCAAAAATACTTTATTAAAATGTTTAGAGACAATATTCCGCTACCCGCAAAGGTGGCCGCTTATTAACGTAGGTATTGGAGTCTGGGAGAGGATACACGCTAAGCGGAAGGGAATTAGACCCAGAATCTGCTGCTGCCAAACCATACATGAAGGCAAGAAAGGATACTGATTCATTACCAGTACAGAGCATAAAAACTGAGGCAATTAAAATCACTATAAAACCAAATTCCGAGTCACCATTGATTATTACTGAGGAAATGTAAAAAGGAACTAATCCAGTATACCCAAACCATCTAATGTCCATATACCTTTAGAGAAGAAAGTAAAAAAGAAAAAGCCTGTCGCAAGAAAAGTCCAGGAAGATTATGTCGAAGAGTTTTCAGGAATTAGAACTGAATATGCTTTGAGCAGGCCTGTCAGACAACGAAAAAAGTTTGAAATGGATCCAATAGCAACTGCGCTATTTGCAAGACCTGATAAACATGTAATGATTCCTTGTGAGCGGTATGTAGGTGAACCTGGAAGTGGAATAGCTGGGGCACAACCGTTTAAAATATCCATGCATAAAACAGCTTTGGTGATGATGGATTTACACTCTCATTTAATGTCAACTGAAGTTATTGGATTTTTAGCTGGGACGTGGCACGGAGAAATGAATAGTATTATCAAACTAATAAGCTCTTGAAATTAAACTGGCCCTGCCTTGCAAATCAATTGAACAGGATCATGTTGAAGATTTTGACGATAGGCATTACAATGTTGAACTGGATCCAGCCAGCGAAATATCTACTCGTGAGTTAGTGGCAGAAAAGGGATTATCCATTGTTGGATGGTAGAAATCATCTAAATTTAGGTATCATAGTCACGTTAGTTTTTATTAATGTAGCCTACCTTTGCTCCAGACCCGTCGCTAATTGATTTGTATAATCAAAGGAATTACCAAGGCTTATTTAGAACAAATACGAATCAAATTGATGCAAAGAAAGATTCTGTGGAGCCATTTGTTGGTGCGATAGTCGGTAAATTTCATTAATACAGCTCCATATGACCCCAAGCTACCTAAATCTGTGTCTGCGATTAATTGGTTCTATGTTGGGAATAGGGAGGAAGACAAGAACAAACCAAAACATCTAACATACGATTCCAACCCTATATCATCAGTCAGTCAAGAGCAAATGGAGAATATAGTATGCATTCATTTTAATGTAGAAAACTCTATTGCGCGAATGTGGGCAGAGAAAAGACCGTGTGGATTTCAAGTCAAACTGGAGAAGAGATAGATGGGAGTCAAAGTTGGATAAATTGAAATCAAGTGTATCATCACATTTTGGTCAGATCCCTCTATGTGGCCAGGAATGCAAGATGGAAGAGTTGCTAGAAGTACTGGAAAAAGAAATATCAATTTGGGATCCGGTATTAGAGACAAACTTGGTTAAACTAGAAGAGTGAAATATAATCTAATTCAAAATTTATTGGTGAAACTAAGGCTTAATTTGAATGCTAACACTTTGACCAACAACGTTACCTGCAGGAGAATATTCACAAACAGTGCTTTGCTTTGTGCTTCCACCACTTTGGTATTGGGCAGCAGCACATCCAACAGAAGTAGTTGAAGGCCACATCAACTGAGTAAAATGTCCATAAGATTCAAAGTTCCCTTCACCAATTGGTTGACCATTGTAGTTTGAGAATTCATCAAACCAACTCTTGATAGCATCAGCACAAGTAAAGAATCCGCCAGTACTTTGGAACAGGTTTTCACCATATGGACCACCAGAGTGGGAGAACGAGTCAGTATTGGCCAAATTATTTGCCCAGTTTTGAGCATATGCTTCAAGCTTTGAGTCCCATGTCAAAGGAGCATATCCAACCAATTGACGATACTTGTTGTGCATTTGGGTGCAGTCAGCTTGGAAGTTTCCAGTATTGGCCAGCGGAAGATTTTGAGATACGTATGCGCAAGCTGCTTTTGCATTCTGGACAAGGTTAGATGGAATTTGCAATCCATCCAATACATATGAAGCAGCAGCTTGCTTGGCTGCTGTAACAATTGGTGCAGTAAAACTTTTTGGAGCAGGGTTTGCAACAGCTTTTGGGGCAGATTTGGCCACTGGGGCTACAGCAAGGGTTGGTTTAGGCTTTGGAGCTACTGTAGTGGCTGGCTTGGTTATTTTTACAGTCTTAGTAGGAACAACTGGAGCTGCAGTAGTTGTAGGTACAGCTATCTGATTATACAGTGGTTTTTGCTTACACAATCTTCTTCTTTTCAAACTTCCAGCGTTTGAATTAATTTCAGCAGATACAAGAGATAAAAGCACAAACGAGTTTAATACAGAGAATTGCATATTTAATCTAATTTAAAAAATAGATTTCGTTGCGCTTCAGGTTTATATGAAGACCACGAAGGCGTCCATGGCTCATTGTGGCAACAAAATGTTGACAGACTTTGACATGGTCAATTGTGAAATCTTGACTCTAGAAAAAACAAAAAGAGAAACTGTGTATTCATTGCTAAGGCCAATATCTGCTGTAGTTTTTCTAAATGAATGCTCTTGATGTCCAGACCATGAGGCGACTGACGCCGTCAAAATGAATATGTTTCAGTTGGCATCACACACCATTGTGAAACTACTTTGAAGGTTACATTGTGATACACACTATTAGAGATTGACTTTAAAGACCGACTAGAGAGCGATTTGCTTTTCCGGCTGATAAATTTAAACTCTAACTGGGATGGATCCGAAACCCAAACCATTTATGAAATCGGATATTTAGAATCATAGTAAAAGTCATTTGGTTATCCTTATTTTTACTTGCATTCCTTAATGGTTTGGTGACACAGCCTTAAAATCAAATTTAAAAATTTCCCATCAAGAATGTTCAAATCTTGTCGAAATATAAAGCTGAGGAATTTCAATACCCGGTATTCCCTCGGATTGACTCAAACTTATTACCAACCGCACAAGTATTTCTGGACATTTTCCAAAGTCAATTCTAAACTGGAGAGCAATCCACTAGAAGTAAAAATTCCAAAGCAAGAATCGAAAATTGAAATTGCATTACGTGAAGCAAAGGATGAAGTGATTGAACAGCAACTAAAGCAACAAAGTCCCGCTCCGGAAACACCAGCAGTCGTGAAAAAAACTATTTGGCAAAAAGTAAAGGACGAGGCTTCTCACTACTGGCACGGGTTAAAGCTACTGGGTACTGAAACCTCAATCTCTAGTCGATTGCTGATTAAAGTATTAAAGGGCAACATTTTAAGCAGAAGAGAATACCGTCAAGTAAATAATTCGTAATTTTAGTTGCAACGAACTGTTGGAGATTTGCTTCGGCTTGTTCCATTTATCATTATTCTAGTCATCCCATTTTTGGAATTTGCATTACCTGTATTGCTAAGATTCTTCCCAAATATGCTGCCTTCCACGTTTGAAAGTAAATTCCAAGAAGTAATATTGCGACTGATTGGTAGGAAGAAAAGAAAAAGAATTTGTTGAAAATTAGAATTCAGATGGCAAAGTTCTTGCAGGAAACTGTTGGTGAAGTTGCTTTATCTGGCACTGGAAAGGCAGATGCCGCAAAAGAGTTTAATGAAATTTTCAATAGGGTAGTTGAAATGTAATATTAGTGTCGTATCAGTGGAACGTTGGCTCCAACTGAAGATATTTTAAGAGTCGCGAGAAAATTCCAGGATGAATTGACTCTAAACAATCTTTCCAGACCGCAATTAGTCAGTATGGCAAGATATATGAATTTGAATGCTTTTGGAACAGACTCATTTTTAAGACATAATATCGAACGAAGATTGAATCAGTTAAAGCTGGATGACCAAATGATTGTAAGAGAAGGGCCGGAAAATCTTAGTATTCCAGAACTTCAACAAGCTTGCTCTGCCAGAGGCATAGTCACTGTCGGTGTCTCTCCTGCAAGAATGCGATCAGAGCTGCAGCAATGGTTAGATTTGCACTTGGTACACAAAATCCCTTCATCTCTTTTATTATTATCCCATGCATTCCAAACTACTTCTAGACCTCTTACACCAAATGGTGATGTTCTCGAATCCAAAGCAGAGGCATTGCAAGCTACCCTGTCTTCGTTACCACAAACTGTCGTTAATGAAACTCAGTTAAAGGTTTCCGAGCAAGAAGGTGTAGCTACTTACAAACAGAAATTGGAAGTTATTAAAGAACAAGAAGAATTAATCGCAGAAGAATTGGAACAAGATGCAGTAATAGAATATTTAATTTAGTTGCAAGCAGCTGCAAAGAAAGCCAAAGAAGAAGAATTAGCTGCAAAGAAGGCTAAAGAGATTGAGGAGGCTAAAAAAGAAGAGCCAAAGGAGGAAGCTGTGCCTCCCGTAGTAGAAAAAGTTGTTCCACCAGCTGTGGGGAAGGTAGCTTCACCGGAAAAAGTCCAACCAGCCGAAAAAGCCCCAGAAAAGGCTGAAGAAGAAAAGGAGGAAGAACTTTCTGAAGTTGAAGTCAAAAAGTTGGCTGAGGCTTTGAAAACCATGACAAAAGAATCTGCACTGGAAGATGTCAAACAAGACCTGGATGTTTTGAAAGAGGACCGTCAAGAGTTTATCGAGGTATTTCTTTTTAATGAAAGGATGTTGAAGAGCTGAAACAAGTTACACAAAAAGAGACTTCAAAGTCTTCAGACCGTCTTGGAAGCAGAGTCGACAAGATGATTACCAAGATAGAATCAGAGCTAACCAAATATGATAGTGAAATTGGCTCAAAATTAAACTTGATCAAACCAAATCTTGAGGGTCAAATTGCAATCCAGGATCTTGAAGAAGCTCTTAGAATCATCCAATCTAATCCAAACGACTCGAGGATATCCAAAATTGTTACCAAGCTCGACAAAGATGGCGACGGGCTTGTAACTATGAATGAAATTTTAGCTTTGGCAGAACAGGCTGCCGAAAAGGAGGGGCATGGAGAGATCCTAAAATCAGAAGAAAAGAAGGAAGAATCAAAATAACTATTTATAAATCGCATTGTTTACAATTAACTTTATTTACAATTCCATTTAATATAGTCATATTCATCTGCAAATTGCTTACATTCGTATTTTTCGCATAATTTGCAATACTTTGCAATCCAAATCAAATTATCCGCTTCCTTGAATGTCCAAACCTGTCCGTTTTGCAAAGAAAAGAACCTCTTGAACACAAGCGAAGCTTCATAGTGCTTGTTGTATTTCATGAGCATTTCGATATAGATAAAAGTAGAATCCCAAGTAAATACTCGTGCCGAACTTTTAAATTGTGGAATCATTTTATCCCATAATTTGGATGCTAAATCTAGCCGATTCAAGATATCACACTTTAGAAATAATTGATTGTGATTGCTTTGATAGCGAATGGCTTCATTTTCAATCAATATTTCTAGGGCTTCGATTGAATTCTCCTTTAACAACTCTGTATAGGCCAGATCCGGCAATCTAACACCAGTACTATGAAGGTATGTACATACCTCTAGCATTACTTCATGCGGAAGCTGCTCAATCAATTTTCCAGATATCTGCCAAGTTAGAATTCGATTTGGCAGAGTAAACGATATAATCCGAATAATTAATGGAATCTGATCTAGTACATCCATATTGTTCATATCACTGGCCAATAGTTCAAGCAGCTCTATTGCTTTTGATTTATCAAGCTTCCATCTCTCTATTTGCAACAATACATCTCGATTTAACTGCTTGCATACATCTAGGATATAATGAAAATCTGTTCGGGTTGGATACTTGCTTATCATTTTCATATCTCTAATCAGATAGTCTATTTTGTCCATGTTTGGCGACCGCGAGATTGATTGGAAAAGTAATGAGTAAACCGTTGAAGGTATTTGCTTTAGTGAGTCGTAATCATGTGTAATACATTGATAGTACTTCCATATATCATCCAGGCTCCGATTGTCCTTCAACATGGATTCGAGCTGTGTGATACTGAACTGTGGTTTGGGGTTGATGGTTGACACATCATTGTACAAGCTACCCATGTATGATTGATTTACAATTATTATTCCCTGTGAATATCGTCTAATGAATCTGCAAAGTTTTCTCATTTTAAAAAATTTTCAAAAAAAAGTTAGATTATATTTTCCATATCTTGATGAAAGAGAGCCATTTCCTTTACATGCTCCAATAACAGCTCTTGCTTTTCAAGGTCGCTTTCGCCTATTCTTTGTAGGAGGAGAACAAGGATCTCTGGTAGGTTTGTCGGGATTGGAGGACCATGCAAAAGCAGCTCTGTGACAATATCGGTAAACATTGGCATTGTATTTCTTGAATTGATAGACAGCAACAACCATTTCCAAGATTTTTCATGTTGCAATAGATTGGATTGCTTCCATACTCTAACAGTTTCCAACGGAGAGTCAATTTCCATTAGACCATCCAGCAATTCAACATATTGTTCCTTGTCACTGACTGAATCTGCAATTTTGACCAAAGTATGGAAATCCCTGGCGGTAGAACAGTATCTTATGAACAGAGATAACAGCTTTTTGTTTACAGATGCTCTTGGCCATAGCTCTGTTGAAATTGCTTGATCACCATTCATATGCAAGAGCCGCTTGACGTTCTTTGTATAAATGCGGAAATTATTGATTTTTATAAACTCGAGAGCTTCTTTTGGATCCGAATACAATTTTAGCACATGATTAAAGGTTTCTTCTGTCACCTTGATGTTTAATCGTTTCAAAATAGAAACAAATTCTAATGATTTTGAAAGTATTTCCCCAGATTCTTGCTTTGAAATAATCTCTAATATTTTTAATTGGATCGCATTCGAGTGTAAAACATGGTAATTCCTACAAGTGGAGATCAAGTCAATTGGCGATCCTTGATGAAAGTAATCCAAAAATAAGATAAAGAAAGACACTGTTGGCTGGTATTCAGTCAACACTTGCTTGAACAACTCCTGCGGATCTTGTTTTAAATGGATTGTGCATTCAAGTACCAGCAGTATATCCGACATTTCTGGCTTTGAAAAACATTCAAATCTAATCTTTTCCAATAATTTGGTCATTTCTTGTAGTTTTTCAAGTTTTAAATTATCAGAATCTTTAGAACTGAAAATATGGTTCTTGTATTTGTGCAGCAGTAGCGAATAGTACGTTTTCGTAGGTTGAATTTTCAATTGGGATTGTAGTTGTAAAACATCGCTTAATTCCAAATAATTGATCCCCAATAAAAATGGTTTCAAATCTCCCTTCTTTTGGTAACTCCTTATTGCTTGAAATATCAATGGTTTATCCATTGTTTTCAATAAATCAAACAAATTCTGGTACTTGTTCACATGGTCTCTTCTCTGCCTTTTGGATAAAGCGGGTTTACCAGTCTACATTAGCAAAAAGTACTTTAAAAATCAATTCATAGTTTTGGGTTGGTTTGAATTCTATTTCTTTTGTGAAGGGATAAACTAATCTGTTGCTGGGTGGAATCCAATACGGAAATTCTCTCTTTGGCTTAATTGGAAATCTAGTATATTTCAAATGATAGGCTGGGATATATTCTGATATATGAATTCCTCTACTTTGTAAAAGTCCAAGTTTTGAAATTTGATTACCAAATTTCATTTTGTAAAAAAAATGGAAATTCTGTTTTTGGTTGCGAGTTTTATATTGTATTTTTATATTGGCTTCAAGACGATAATTTATATTTCTTTTGGATCAAAGCCAACCATAGTTACCAGGTACTCAGATTTTAACTTAGGTGACTAAATCTAATATTAGGTTTTTTAACACTAAATTAGGTAATCTTATTAGATTAATCAAGGTTAATCTTTGCCCTCGTATGGTCAAATTCCATTTCTTTGCTGTCATTGGTGTTGATGGAGATACTGTTCAACCAAACAAGGGAAAGGACCTTTTACTGGACATTTCAATTATACCTAATCATTCTCAACGTACTCGCAATTCTTCCCTTTTATCAAATATTGCTATACATAGACAGGACGTTTAATCCATGGTTAATTAAAAACAGGATAGCTATTGCAAGTATCGGAAGTTCAAGTTTCATTTTTGCATTGTATTTCTTTACCTGGTCAAATTCAAATACAATGCTAGGATCCTTAATAGGAAGAGTAGGTTTGGTTGGAGTGACCATCATGGCGATTTTATCAGGATTTGCAGCAGTAAATTCACCATATTCCAATCTGTCTGTATTTCTTCGACCAGTGTCAGATAAGGATGTCCAGAAAGCTGAGCATAATTTGCTATCTTCATTGGAATCATTGATTTCTAGCAAGAAGAGAAACAGCCATGATGTGCAAGCTAAGGAAATGTTTTTGACTCAAATGTTTATGGATTATGACAACTTGTTGTTGGATAGAGAGAAATCAAAGCTGGCTACTTCATGGAGAGGAATCTATTCAAATATTCTTGGTTACTATTAACTTACTCAGGTTACTTTTTTTCCTTTTATTGTATCTACAAAGTACTCACTTCCATCATCAATTTGATATTCAGCAGAACAAACGGAAAGGATATTGTCACTCGAATTCTAAATATCATGGTCCACTGGGTTGGTCTGGACTTGGATTTAGAGTTTTGGTCTGCCCAGTTGTCATTTATTTTGATTGGGATAATGGTAATCGTTGCCGTTAGGGGATTCATAATGCAGTTTTCCAAAGTAACTATATCTCACTACAGGTTTCCTTGATGGCTACTACTACAAATTCAGATTCACCCATCGCTTTCCTGACCCACTTGATGGGATTTTACTTGTCCAGTGTAGTGTTGATGTTGAGAATTAATTTACCCGTACAGTATAGGTAATTATTACTAATCAAAGAATCGTAATTACCTCGCTCTTGGGAGACTTGGAATTTCAAACATTTCAAAGGTGGTTTGATTTATGGTTCCTGATATCCGTATTAGTATCAGCTGTCTTTCACTATGTGTATATAAAAACCAGATGACACTTTTTGATTTGGCTCTTTGAGTGCCACTTTTGTGTTTGAGGTTCAAGGAAAACTTTTGCAAATGAATTCGATTGTGTACACAATAAAGTATAGCCCATACAAGCAAATGGAAATCTCTGCCACTGATTTCTATGTGCTGTCAGATATCCTGAATCAAATAGACTATGAAAACATTTTCAGACGAATTGGAGACCTTCGACCCAAACAATTTTCAGCCAATACGCTCAATTGGATGTATATTATCGGGATAGTAACACTACTAGCAACGCCATTCATTTACTTTTTGAAAATTGGAAATTTATCTTGGTTGGCGTACCTAATATACATCAAGATTAGTTTGTCAGTGCTGCTTGGTCCCGTATTCTTATGCAGGCATTATACGCTTGTTTTAAAAGTGGAATTGGAGGAATACCTGAAAGCGCTTCAGGGATCGTTCAATCCACAATGGATGACTTTTGAATTGGTGAAACCGAAAGGATTCGTTTATCTCCCAAACCAGTCGCCATCCATTTATCAACTAATAATCAAGCGTAAAGCTATTCAATAAACTCTTTATTTTTCCCTCTTTGATTTTCAATCTCATGGACAAAGTTCAAGGACTAAAACGAGCCGTAATGATATCACAATAACCACAAGGCATTAGGAGTTGAAGCAAGAAATATTAAAGATGAAGATTTGGACAAATACGCAGCAGAGTTAATTTTGAACCAATCCAACAAGATAAAAAACAGATTCGATTTGGTTGAAGAGCCAAGGTAGATATTCGATAACAAAGCAAAATCCCAAATACTAATAAAAGGTTCCTCGCCAATACAATCCGTAGCACTGAGCACTATAACGAGGCGTTAAAGAACGGAATCGTCCAAGTACAGTCAAACGAACCAATTCAGGAGTCGAAAAAAAGAAAAAAGAAGCTAAAAAAAGTAGTTAGAGAGAGCGAATATAATTCAGATCAAGATAAAGATACGGAAAAGAAGCATCTGAATGCGTTGGTGAAGCATGCCAAGTTGAAAAGCAAGAAAACAAAAAAAGTGTATACAGGTAAAAAAGGATTAGTTGAAGCACTGCTGGGTTCGGTAGATCAGGGTGTGTATGGTCCTATTGCGGGTGTAACTCCAGTTCCTTCTAGTAAAGATAATAAGATTAACCCTTCACTGCCAGAATCCTGCCCGTGGTAGATGTCTATTAATGCATCTGTCCAGTATTCAATACAATAAACTTGCTTTTTAATATCATTCAGGTTGCTTGGATCACACTGGTGTTTATTCTAGATGAGCAAATAACAAGTAACAGCTTGAACACCAGCTATAATGAAAAGGAAAAGCAGTCTACGTTTCCTAGCTGAGCCACCAACACCATTCACTGGGCTTTCTGGAACATCAGGCATAATCATCCCTTTTAAAGATCTTGTTAATAACCAGCTACCTTATCGTAAAGAATACAAACGACAGAGCAGTGTAAACAAAGACTCCATAAGTGAGGAAACTGTTTTGAAATGCTTTGGTCGCTATCACAGAATTGATTCTACATTAATATCATTTACGGGATAAATTTATATCCAGTGTAAGAGATTAATTCCAAGAATGGTGCGTTGGAAGAAATATTCAAGAGATAGCATCCCATCTTGATGAGCAAAACTTCAAACATGATCATAAAGAACGCAGTTGAAGCAGTTAGCCCTAGAACATCCGGTGAAAAGCTGTTTTTTGTAGTGCCTGCTGTCCCACTCAGACCTGTATATATACCAATCAGTATAACATACGTAACGAATGACATTACTGGGATGTACAAGTCAGGCGCATTCAAATCAGATCTAGGAGGGGCATATTCAAAAGTACCGTCATTATTTCCTCGGATTAGTAATGTTAACCTTGTTCAATTACCCTAGCCCAGCTCTTGTGTAGGAAAGGAAAGAGCAGAACTTGTAACTTGTGCATCACATAGGAATTGCTGACGTTAAAATAGTACCGCCATTGAACAATATTAAAGTAACGACCAAACTATTGTTAGATATCCAGTACATTTTGATTAATTTTCTGTTGGGCTTGATTAAATGCTTCTTGTCCAAGCTGCATGCCAATCTGCCCGGTTGCACTTTGCTGAAATTCATTAATGTAATTCTGGGCTTCAAATTGAGGGAACGGTTGATTTCCCTGCTGTTGGTTTTTTTGCTGAGGGATAAATGGCTGCTGATGCTGAGTTTGCTGAGGATGAAATTGCTGCTGTTGAGGAATATAAGGCTGTTGCTGATACTGTTGTTGGTATTGATCATGTTGAGGTGTGTATTGTGGAACTTGAAATTGCTGGTACTGCTGTTGATATTGATGATCGTTTTGCACATAATCCTGTTGATAGTGGCTAGGACTGTTTGCCCTAGGGTTAGGACTACTGCGCGCTCCTCTCGATGGAGTGGTCGCTCTCTGATGAGGACTATTTGCTCTCTGGTTTGGATTGTACATTTTTGCTTTGAAATGCAAAAAGAGGAAATCGAGATTTTGACCAGCAACGTAACATTGGATTTCTTGAAATATGAACTGAGGAACTTCAGAGACCTAGATATCAATACCGCAATCAAAGATATTGAAAACGTGTGGAGGCATTATCAAGATATGGAGATGATTGAAGCAGTAAAATCAAACTAAAGTAGGAATTAAACAAGTTTGAAGCTGGAGAAATTCAGAGGCGGATAAAGGAGATGAAGGGGAATATCAGTAGGATAGAGCAGCAAATTCGCATTGAGGAATTGGTGGAAGCAATAGAAAACAATCAAGCTCAATTCATGGCAGTTGACTTATTAGCAGATGCTTGCGATACCCATGACAGAGTTAAAACAGCAGTTGAAGCTTTGTATTTGCAAGATATCCCCGCAGAGCAATTTGCACACATTAGCGAAATATTTGACAGCCTTTCGAGTACTAGAAAGAGCGCCCTCGCAGAATTACGAGTGTTATTCCAGAAATTTCTAGTATTTAATGGAGGCGATAATGAAATTGTTATTCCTCGGCAGCTAGAGTCATCTTTCTTCAAATCATGGATTTCTTTCGAGACTTTATTGACAGCAGTGCTAGAATTTGATGTTAACCAAGATCACTTTGACTCTATTTGTAAAGATATCAATGATTTGATTGTCCAAATTACAAAAACTGAAAGTGTTCTCCTATTTCAAGAGGAAGATTGCTTGAAACTTACTTTGGAGAAGGATATTGTCGAACTGTCTTCTCCTAAAAAGGGGAAAATATCCTCCTTGAATGCTATTGCATCTATAATTAATTTCGTGAACAAGAAATTGAATAATTTCCCCTCATTTAAATTGACATTCTACAACACAATTTGGAATACAACGTGTCAGTCTATCATTGATAACTATCTGCAAATATTTGTTCCAAGTGATGTAGATCAAGTGTATGACTATCAGCAACAGTATACCCTAGTGGTGGAAGACTTTCTGCAGCGAATCAGTAATGGTAATTAGATTTTAATTTAGACCTTTATACTGGAGAATTGCTTTTTGACTATCTTTCCGGTTGTTTAGAGTCTGTACTGAATGAGCAAACAAAACACTTTACAGAAAGAGCAAAGGAGCTCATACTTTCTCAATATCAAGAAGTGAAGGTACTTGAAAAGAAAAGAGACAGTAATCCAACAGGAAAAGCTGGAATATTTAGTTTCCCTTCATGCTCAGTTCACTCGAATGTTTTTGAACTGACCAGCTTGATAGATTTGATCGTTTCACAAATGGAATCTTGCAGTGACCAAATGTAAGCATATCTAATTCGATAGGCTATTGAAATTGGCTTCGATTATTAAAAACATATTGGATAGATCAAGAGCACAGTTTTATAGTATTTTATCCCTGGAGCAATCATCAGAGATGCTAATGCTTTACCACAATGATTGCATGTACCTTGGACATAAATGCCAAACATGGCTACTATCTAAATCTTCAAAATTACCTTCTGAAATGTCAATCGTGGATTTAACAGTGAAATTTCGTTCTTTAGCCCAAAAATTCTTTGGATCTGCAATTGTAAGTCCCAGATTAATAATAGGACTCTCAAAAAGTTATTATTGGTAGGATAGTGGAAAAGGCAGAAGGCTTGGATTGTGAGGATGAAAGTAGATTTAGAAAAGTAAAGACTACTATATCCCAAGTTTCACAACACTTTGTAGATTTGCATACTGTGTGGAAGGTAAATTATATTAATTAAAGGAAATAATCCCTAGACATGTGTGTTTAATAGGATTGGGCTATTTGGTTGATCACCTTTCTGAACTGCTAACAAACGAAATTTTGTTACTCTATGACATCACTGAAGTTGAATCCAATAGATTGTCAGAAATACTGGCAATTGAGGCAATCCAATCCATCTTTAGAGAAGATGCCCCGTATTCCTTGATCAATCACTACACTGGACCAAAATATGCCCACTTTTTAACTCTAATTCAGCTTTTGGCATGGAGCATGTCCAATATAATGGAATGCTGGCGATTGGGAGCCTTGAATGAATTCAGAGTTAAAGATTTGGTTCATCTCATCAAAGCTCTATTTAGCGATTCAGAGCTACGGGCAAAAAATATTAAAGAAATAGAAAAAAGCGGTAATATATGATAGTCATGCATTTAAATTTCCAAGGTATCAAGCTATTGGTGCTTTTTCCATGAAATTCTAAGACCTTTATCACTCCACACAATACTCTGCATATCCCATTCCAAAGATGCCAGCTCACCATAGTAAAGCGGGAATATTTCTTTAGTCCAATCAAAAGATTTCACAAACGCATCATCAACAGAATTACTGCACATTTCCGACTTCCATTTTGTTGCATGAAGAACAGCTTTGAGGATATCCTTTCCGTTCCCTTCTGTCGATAACATCATCCAAAAAGTATCATTCTTTTCATCATATGCAAGGAGATAGTTTTCATCCTAAGTTTAACAATATAGTACATAAAGCACATTCAGACGATCAATTAGCTTTGGATCTACCTTGGCTTCCTCAAAATGAGAAGGAATCTGGAGATTGATTAATTTTTCAGTCGCATATTCTCCAATCCAATGTTCTTTACCTGCAACTTGCTTGTATTCATAGATTTCACCTTCCTGAACAAACATTTTTGCAATCAACTTCATTCTAGGCAAGTTTAGTATTTCAAAGTTTGCAGCTTTCACTAGCGCATAGCTCATTGCAAGCTGGCAAGCAGACAATATCGAATAGACGCCAACCAAGAGTGGCGGGCTATGTGAAACGGTTAGTATTGATACGCCTATCCCCAATCCAACCAAATGTGCCAAGGACAGTTGGGCATCATCTTTGGAAACCAAATCCCCAATATTATTTCCATGAACTGATGAATGGTTATTAAATGTGATATGTGTTGCGCTCCATATACTATAATGGACCCCTCGAAGTGCGATTCCAAATGACGCTAGAACCAAAAAGTACTGCGGAAAGAATATGGTCAATATTTGTAACCCAGCGCCAATAACTGATGAGATTTCCCCAATAATCTTCCATGTTTTCGGGTGAGAATCGAAAGAATAGGAAAAGTTTTGGATGAATATAAGCTTTCCGATTTCTCCAAATCCGTCTTTTAACGCCCATCTGATAGCCAACGAAGCACCTCCAGCAGCTGCCATTAACAAATAAATCACCTACTGGCGTAGCCGCGCCAACTGAATTAAGCATCGCTTCAGCAGTGATAACCGTAATCTACTGTCAAGAGTGAAATACAATTGATCCAGCAAGGGTTTCGGTAAATTGCCAAATATGCAGATCCCTGTAAGCTGGATGAACAGTTTTAGGATATCCGATTGGTAAAAACATTTCCCTGAGCAAGCTTTTCAAATTGAATTTCTTTAATTTCTTTACGCTGGGGTTGAGCAAATCATGTTCGATCCGTCTGCCGTGATAGACCTCTGTGAGCTTTACTCCATTTTTTGCCGTGGAAAAAAGTTTCTGTTGTTTTGGAATTCTTCTGAACATTAATTGGCAAAAGTCGAGTCACGTTTGCCGTTGGGTAAACCATTCAAAAAGTAAAACGCGTGAAATAAATTTATTTAGGCAATGAGTTCAAGCTTTCCATACCTTTCTAACCTACCTTTTGGCGTCCTTACACCAACTTGATTGTGTCCTTGGTGGTAAAACCGATACAATCCATGCAAAGTACAACATCCAATTCCAACGCTTTTCCCAGATGTTATCTGAAACCCGCCGGTAGTTATATAGCCCATTACATTTTCGATTTCCAATTTTTGATCCTAGAAATTAATTGAACTTTACCAATTCTTTCTTAATAGATGGCAGACATATTGCAGAATAGTGTTCCACTGAACCTTCATTCAACAATATTTTCACACGAACGTATAGGTATTTGATGGTTCCAATCGAAAGAGACTTTAACTTTGATGCGAACGATCTTTGTTGGAGTAGTTTGTTGATTTTCTCCAAATAGCCAGCACAAAAAGATTCAAATGTTCCGTACAATTTAATTTCCGTCAGTGTTTCCACCAAGGTATCTACAAGTCTTTGGGAATGAATGACAGAGATCCTGCTTTGGGCTTCTATTCCCAAAAGCCCTTTGAAATCCGGTGCAAATGGATTTTTGAAATTGGTTTTTGTGAAATCAAAGCGATATAATTTTGGAGTTCTCTTATATTTGGCTTGCTTCGTTTTCTCTTCAATTTTTGATTCATATTCATATGTTTCTGTTTCAGGATAGTCTCTAGAAAACGCTGCCAAACCGCTTTCAAAATGCAGAATATTGTAATCTCTTAACCCTCCAACTTTTGCACCACCAAATGTAAAAAGGTTCCACAATGGCATTCCCCAACCTTTTGGTGCTATTATATCCCATCCAAAATTAACTTCAAGCCTTTTCGAGTCACTTTTTGCATTCAATGTGCCACGATGAAGCAATAGAATAGGTATTTTTGAATCCGATTGCAGAGGTTCTAAAGGAGTGCCTGGTAACAGATTCTGACATTAGCTAAAGTATTACTTTTGATCTTCGCTCATTAATGCTGCTATTGCTCGCTCTACTTTCGAATATCTTTAAATTGTGTTCAAGATCGTAAATACTAGACTTAGAAACGCCTAATGGCCATTCGAGGATTTGCTGAAAAGAATCAAAACTTTGCGTTTGTCCATTTGCTTTCGTTTTAGGAAAACTAGATAAGCAGAACCTTACCAGACACGTGGATCTTCAATTGTTAGAGCTATTACCACTCCTGGTGGCAGTGAAGCAGAGTTATTTAATCTGCATAGTTGATTCCAAAGTGTGTGTGCACCAGAATTGACATCTTTTCCTGTTGATAGTGTTAAAGTCTTTGCCAATAAAGAATGCGATCTGGGGCCAGTGAACGAATATTTTACAAACTCATTATTCAGGCACTTGATCTTAACACCATCTACAATTAGGTGAGTTTACTGATAGCAGCTTCATCCTGGGTATCTTCAATCTCTACTTTGATGTCCATTGCTTGTTGAATCAAAATATAAACTTTTCTATACACATGTGGATGAACCCAGATCCATAATTTGTCAACATCTACCCAAAAGAATTGAACAGGGCAGATTGCGTCTTTAGGGTACATGTAAACTCTGTGCAAAAAAGTACTCCCTGATCTAGATCCATTAAGAAATCTTTGAATTAGAAATTCCGTTTACTTTTTTGCTCCGATACTGGGAACAGTTGGGTCACAAATCTTTGCAAACCCGTCAATTATAAAAGTTGAATTTCCTTGAATTTGTATAATCCTCATGTAAGACATATCATGGATCATACAGTCATATTTCATAGTCCTGACTGCAAATCTGAGGGACTTTTGGTTGGTGTGAATTGGCTATATAAGCAACACCTTACAATTTTAACTCCCCATTTTTCTTCCATTTTCATTCTCTTTGCATGCCAAATATGAGTTTCCAACCACTTTTGATATCCTGCTTCAGTTATATGATTACCTGGAGTGGTAACTATCTTTGACAGCAGCCTTGCTGGTTTCCGCCTGGCTTTTCTGCTTTCCTTTTTCTTGGGTTTGTGAATTGGGTCTTTGGCCATCTTGAATTTAATAATAGTTGCCTGTGCAAGTGCTCTTTTTCGAACGTATTTAGGTAGCCGATGGACATTATGCGAAGCTGCCCTTCTCCTCATGTATCGAGGAACTGTTTGAAACACACGCAAATTCCCAGTATGCTCACTGTATAAGAAATAATTACGATCCATTTGCAATAGCTTGCTCCATTGCTTTAATTTCAAACTGCCTGGCGGCAATTGCCTCGGTCACATTGAATGCACCAGGCAGCAGCCCTGCTTGCGCTTGTATGGTTCGATTCTTTTCCTTCCGCTCTTGCTTGGATAGATTCATCCTACTGTTCTGGTGATGAAATTTTTCAGCAAAAAATGGGACAGCAACAATCACAACCAACTTTTGTCCTGAAAAATGCCAAAGTAGAATCGCTCGATATTCCAATTCAAGTACCTTTAATTTCACCTAGTTTTCACCAAATTTCTTGAAGCGATTACATGGACTTGAAATTTCACCTCCAAAGCCAGACAATTTTGAAGAGACTGTGCAGGAGCGGGTAAACAGGGAATTAGCACTGCAGCAAGAAAAGAGAGTTATTCATGAGAAGCGATCCGCGGATCAAGTAGCAAAAGAAGCGCAGGATTTGCTAAGAAGACAAGCAGAAATCCCAGTGTTGAAAATATCACCAGAAGTTGAATTGGCACAAGAACAAGTAATACAATGCTACAGGTAAGTTTTGAATTGATCAGAAACAATCCTACTCGTCCATTAGATTGCTGGAAAGAGGTAGAAGCCTTCAAACTAGCGGAAAAGAAGGCACTTCAGGTAATCGATTCATTGATAAAAGGAATACGTTGTGACTAATAAATAAGTTTCAAATTATTGTGTTTATTACAAGATTGCTTGAAAGCCGTAGACAATGTCCCGAACTTTGTAATAGTCAGGACTGAGCCCGCCTTCCAAGCTAATGCTTCCGTTTGGATTTCTTTTCACTACGAACGCATTGCTTACAACCAAATCTCCATTTTTGGTGAAATCAGAGGTATAGCCAGCAACACCCAACTTTCTCTTTAGCTCTTTGAATCTAATATCACCAATGGTGACTGCTGGACGGTATTTCTCTTCATTTGGAGGGAGTGGATCTAGAACGAATCTAGACCCTGTTAATGTACTCTCCCTTCTAATGACACCAGTGACAAAAGCTAGTTTGTACTCGTTTAGCTAGTATTAATATAAAATGACCTTTGACAAGCGTAAGGCTGAAGATAGAGAATCGGATAATAGCACCTGGTACATGTTTGTAGCTGACGAGATGTTTAATGGTTCTTCCAAAGATGGAGCATATACTTGATCAGTGATGTATTCAGAGTCCAAGCAGTAATCTTTCAACGACTCTGTGGCTTTTGGTGATCCATGAATAATAACAAGCTTCTTTGGCGCAATATCTTGAATAATATTCCTGACAGAGCGACCTGGATTAGAAATTTCTACCATCAGCTCGGCCTTCAAAGTCTACAAAGTTTACTTGGCAGTGTAACTCCATTATTTGCTCTTGAACAATATACTTGAAAGGAATAACTTCTTCGACCTTTTCTACGTTTTCTTCAATCATTTCCAAATCCTAAAATAAGGACTGTATACCTTGAATTCCTCTAGAACGTGTTGATTGTTTTCAAATTTGGCATAAGCAAGTAAATCAATTACTTCGCCATAGTCGTCCATTCTATTTCTGGTTTCATAAACTGGAAACATTTTGAATGCCTGGGCTTGCTTGAAGAAGGATTGTCGTTGTTCGTGGTCTTTTACATAGGTGTCATAGACAACATGTCCAGGCTGATCATCACTTTCTATATCCGATTCTGATTCATCAACATCCATAGCAATTATATTTTCCTTTTCTAATTCAGCCAATCTCTGTTTTTCTCTTTCTTGAAAATCTCGCAGTTCTTTCCCTTCAAGAGGCTTCTTTTTGTGAACTTTGAGTTCATATTTCATGTTGAGAGAAACATTGCCGTTATTAACAGAGTTTTCTTTCCAGAATTTGAATAGCGCATCTCCTCTAGTGTTTGGTTCAGGTTTTTCAGGGAATAGTACAAGATTGTTTGGATTCTTGCCCCATTCCAAGAGTATATCAAAGGAATATCCATATTCAAGGCCAATAAAACTGGACAAAACTACTTTTGGCCCAATTATTTCATCCAAATCAGCAATTTTGGTTAGGCACTTTACAGATTTCAGATCAAAAGGCTGTGATTCAAATGCCTTGATGATGTTTTCACCCATCCATTCCAGCATACTCTTGGCGCTGTTCAAAACTGCATTTGATTGATGTGCTAGGAATACAAGGGTAGCTGCTGGTCTATTTTCTGTCCAGTAGTTGTCCAAAGTGTATGCCAACTCCAATATTCTTGTACTGCTGTTGATTGGAATCAAGATATTCGAATTTGAGGCTAAACTTTGTAAAAGCAGATCTTTTATTTAGTTTAAAATCACCTATTAATCGAGCATCTCTTTCCTTGCGTTTCACTGGTTGTGTAACGAGTGCATTTATTGAATCCGTGATCATTAGCGATGGTTTTCGAAGTGCATCCGCGGTCATAAGATCCGATCCATTCAAATGCCCTTCCTTACTGTGGTTGTAATCAACCGCGTATACAATATGCTCTGAATCCTTTTGAATTTTCCAAACAGTTCCTCCAACAGTATGTCCAGCATTAAAAGCCGTTATGACTATTCCGGAACAGTTTCCCGATAACTGATGAGGTTGTGAGTATCGTAGTCTTAAAATTTTGTCGAACGCAGTTTCGATGTCGCTTAGAGTAAACAGATGAAATTCATCTTGTTCCAGTTTAGATTTAACGATATCTATCAAGAGTTGTCTCCCCATGTCGTAAACAGGAGTAGTGGTATAAATATCACAGTCCAATCCTAATTTTTTCACTGCGTAGGCTAATCCAGACATATGAGCCATATCTCCATGTGATATAATGACTGCATCAATTTGCGTAGCGATTCTAAGTTAAATTTTTCTTACTTTTCAAGTGCTTTCAAAGACTCTGGGTTCAAATCCCACCCGCAGTCCAGCAGTATCTTGGCTTCATCAATTTCTAATATATAGCAGAGTGGCTGCTGGTCATTTACACCCGTGAGAGGAATGAACTTTATGAAAGATGACATTTTCACAAAGATCGTTCTGCAAAAAATTCAACTTGAAATCATTTGGATTATGGATTCAGTTGACCCATAGTCTGATAGACAATTAGAATTTTAAGATCAACAATCAAGTTACAAAGGACCAAAACTTTTTTATTCTTCAAAATCCATCATTTGCTTTTGTTTCTTGATGGCTTCCTTGTGGGCATCCTGCTTGCGATGCTCCTCGCTGATACTGTGGATACGGAATCCGAATATCTTTGGAACGTACCTTTCGCTCTTCTTTTCTGGCATTAATTGAGGAAACATTTGTAATAATAAGTGAGGTAGAGAAGTTGTGAAATAAGCTCCATCTATGAGAGAGTAATGTTTCTTTGTGGATGGGTGATAAACGTCTTCGCATCTTGGGCAATACAATTTAACCCCTTTTACTCCCGGCTGATCAATCATAGCAACTGGTATAACTGGTTGATCTTCACACAACACCCTAGGACATTTTCCAAACTCTTTGCGCTTGAACTTTTCCGCCATTCTGGTTAAACCTTTTGTAGTAAGAACATATCTGGCATGAATTAAACCGTAAAGCTGTCTAGCAGACCGCTCAACTATCTCCCAAACATTTTGCTGCAGATCCTCTTCCAAAGAATCGGTTATTAAATCCACTGCTAACTGGTAATGTGGTACTTCAGTATTGAGTCCCGCAAGGTTGAATTTATCGAGTATATAGTCTTCGTCCACAGCACAAAATAGCTCATTTCCTTTTTGGCTTAGAAACCAGTCTATCCATGAAGTTCCAGATTCAGAAAGTTCCTCATCCGACATCTATATTAGCAATTTGTTACTGTTTGGTCCATCCCTGCCCAATATTTCAAAAGTGAAAGCAATTGAATTTCGTTTTTAAAAAAATTTTTACTAGTGTGACCACTTTGTGACACTTGCACTCAATGAATCCTGATTTGATATGACATGGGGGATTGAGCAGGGATCGATTTAATAGATCTGTATACTAGTCGCATTCTAGTTTGCATTATCTTTGTGGTTTAGTATTCTTTAAAGAAAAAGGTAATTTATCGCTTAAAAAGCTTACTTAAAGATTAATGGAGCCACGTATGATTATGTTTATTGTAGTATTCCATAATGATCTTTAAGGTAGTCAATTACACCCGGGATTGAATACAGAGCATTGAAATTTTGTTTCTCGGCCCTTGACATTACATTTTCCAGCATAAACATTAGATGATGATGAAATATAAAGTGATTAGAGCCGTACCCCATTGAATAATTTATGAATTTTTCTACGCATTCTATAGGTGTGTAATCATAGCCCGAAAACAGGGCAGGATTTTGTAATAGTCCAGTGGCCACCATAACACCATCTGCTTTAGTATATTCCATCATCGCATTAGCCTCTTTCAGGTTATAAATACCCCCATTAGTAAATAACGGCACATTTACAGATTCTTTCATGATTTTTAATGCATCCAAGTTTACTGGCTCATGATTCTTTTGTTTCTTTAGTCTTCCATGTACGGTAATCCAATCAACACCTACAGCTTCTGCTCTTTTGCATAGTTCAACAGTTTCATTCAAATCCTCATGAATTCTGATTTTGATTGAACAAGGAAATGACGAGCCATCTTGCATCTTTACTGAACTAGTCCTTCTTTTTACTTGGTCCACAATATCTTTAACTGTTTCTGGCTGCGAAAGCAAATACGAGCCAATCTTTTCACCAATTGCCCATGGCTGTGGGCAACCACAATTTATATCAACACCATTCGAATACTTTGCGATCAATTCTGCTGCATCTGCCGCATCTGTTCCATTATTTGCTGCAAACTGCACAATCACCGGGTCATCCTTGAAGTTTGTAGTAAATTCTGCTTGTCTCGACATTTGCGAATGCTTGAAAACATCTGCGAGGATCATTGGGGTGTAACAGAGATCAACATTGTAGTCCCTTACCAGCTGACGAAACGGTAATTTGGAATACCGAACCATTGGTGCGCAAATCTTTAAATATCCGTTTTTCAGCAACTGCTTCGGATTAAGTCTTGGTTCTGTTGTTTCATCCATTTATTATTTCGGAATGTTCGGAATAGTATTGAAAAATCTTTTGCAAAAGTTTTTGGCTTTAAACTCATGAGCGAAGCAATCGTTGAAAATGGAGACCACATCATTATACCCCAATCATCGACACAGAATCTAAGGGAGGAGGAAGATATACAGGAAAATGATATCCCAATGGAACAACTAACAGCATTTCAAAAAACAAAGAAATTCATCATGACTTTAGCTGGATTCTTAGGACCAGGATTCATGGTGGCAGTTGGATATCTTGATCCAGGTAACTGGGCGACAGATTTGGCAGCTGGGTCGCAATACGGTTACTTGCTTCTCTTTATTATTCTTTTATCAAACTTGATGGCGGTGTTACTTCAATCAATGTGCGTACGATTAGGAGTTGTCAAGGGACTGGACCTGTAAATATTTGTTAACGCAGTGCTCAACTATGTCGAAGAGTCTTTCCCAGATGGGCATATTTAATATTGTATGTTCTGACAGAACTTGCCATTATGGCAACGGATTTGGCTGAAGTAATCGGGTCGGCAATTGCGTTAAAACTTTTATTTAAAATACCCATGTTTTGGGGTGTCTTGCTGACTGCAGCGGATGTTATGATGATTTTATTTGCATGGAAACCTGAAAACTTTAGATATTTTGAATTCTTGATATTTGGGCTGGTGTTCACTTGCGCAATCTGCTTGTTCATTGTTGCTGGAAAGAGTAATCCAGTATTCTCGGATGTGATGTATGGGTTTTTACCTAAATGGGATATAATTACAGCACCAGGAGCGCTTTATGTATCAGTCGGTATAATTGGGGCTACAGTATTAATAGTCTAACTATAGGTAATGCCTCACAATCTCTACCTTCACTCATCTATTGTTCAGCAAAGATCAGGGTTCAAGGCCAACCATGCAGAAGAGGTTAACGAAGTCAGTAGTAATGGAGATGCTAATTCCCTAATTCGAGAAACAGACACGCAGCTGGTCAGCCGATTAAGAAACATTCCAACTTTTCTTCAAATGTCTTGGCTGGATTCGGCAATTGCACTTACATTTGCACTATTTGTGAATGCATCTATACTAATAATTTCATCTGCAAATTTCTACACTATTGGAAGAACAGATATAGCCGAAATTCCTGACGCGTTTAATCTAATTGGAGAGCTTTTAGGAAGTGCATTTGCAACAGTATTTGCAACTGCTTTGCTAATATCTGGACAATCTTCCACAATTACTGGTACTATGGCTGGTCAAATTATTATGGAAGGATTCTTGGGAGGGGAAATCAAGATTCAACCGTGGGTTCGAAGATTGGTAACCAGATTATTAGCAATTGCTCCACCATTAATCTGCATTGTATGGTTTGGTGAAAATAGACTGAACGACTTGTTGATTCTCTCTCAAATTGTACTTTCCCTCCAACTACCATTTGCAGTATGGCCATTAATATATTTCACATCCAGTAAGCAGTTCATGACAGTTACATTTGTCAATGACGAAGCAGAATGGAATGGGAATGAATCGGCGAATGAAGAGCATAGTAACATATTTGCTAACCAAGATGAATTGGTAGAGCTGGATAATCCACCGCAAGAAATCGTAAAGTGCTTTGCCAACCACACAATCACAACAGTGCTAGCAGTAATCGTCGGACTGCTGTTGACGATATTCAATGTTATACTACTGGTACAAGTTGCCACTGGAAATACCTGAAAATAGAAGATCGTTCTAATAAACAATTTATTCCATAAATACATGCTATTTCTTTCTACTCTTTTTCGCAGCCTGTTTCTGTAACTGCTCTCCACTCCGTTTTTCCTTTTTCAATTCCTGTAATTAGCTACCAGTTACTCTGGCCCTGAAGAGCGGGTTCTCTCCCAAGTTTTTAAACGTCCTCGCATTACTGTTCCTTGGTATATTCGTATAGTAATTGAGGGGCCCGTCCTGTATCAGATTAATCAAGTTATCAATCATAACAATGAAAGAAAGAAAAAAAATGCTTTATTGCGGCCTCCACAGCACTAGTTGACCATGTTCTGGGTCTATTCGTTCTGGCATTGGTTTTAGCAATGGAAAGTAAACATCAGAATTAAGTTGAATATTTGGATTTATCGTAAATGCTTCTTGTTGAGGAATAAAATTATTAGGCGTATAGGGTATAAGCGGCTGTGATAGCGGTTGATATATACAAGCTCGTTTTGGTTCAGTGTCCATGGTGTCATCTTCTCTCTGTCTCTTTAGTGTTGGTGAAGGTCGAAACCTTTTCGCTGGATACGATCTGTAGTCGCCATCGTAGTAATTGACCAGATCATTTTCGTATGCTCGCTTGTTGGAATGCACTGCAAACATTATTATATCGCCCATTGATTTTTCAGTCATTTATGCTGTCAAAGAATTTTCTGGAAAAACAAGGAAAAAACTGCAAGTCACAATTACTAAAACAGAAGCTTTGAGATTCTTCAGGATACATACTGTTTATTCTCAAAGCGATTTTTCATCTATTTTATCCTCTGGTTCTTCGATTGCTACCTCCTCCTCCAAGTTGTCCGAATTTAGCTTTGTGCGCCATTCCAAGAATTTTAATATTGGGAACGAAAAGAATGTAACTGAAATGACGTAGCATAATATTGTAGCGAGTGTGATTGCTAACCCGGTATGCATCCAAGAGTTGAACAGTGGTAGTATGAATGCAAATTCAAAGGCAAAGAATGACACAGACAGCGAACCCAGTATCATTGGTTCTATCGCCCCCATTGAAACCGCAGATCCAGATGTTAACCATACTGATATCATTGCAGTTCCGAAAATTGCTGGAAACAGTGATGTGATACCACCAATAATCGGCGAAATGTGTCCAAGCAGAATGGCTGCAAATATAGCCAACCCAGCTGCAAATCCTCGCACTATATTTGACCACCATGGTACTTTGGAGGTTGATTTTGGTGTACGCTTATAATTTAAGCTTCCCAGTACCCCAACCAACAACTGCAAGATCAGTGAACCTAATGCAAGATAAAACGAAGCATTCACTGATCCATTTGTAATGATAAATGTAAATGAAAGGTCGCCATTCACAGTTTCAGCAGAAATCGATCTGGTAAGGAATACCAGACATGCAGCTAGTACAAACCATACCAAGTATGAAGTGAGTGTAATTAATGTAATCAATGCATAAATATTGCTAGTCCATCTTTGATAAATATTTGGGAAATATTTCCAACAATACAAAAAGAGACAGTTGATAATCATTGCTGGACACACAACAAGCATAGATTTTTGAAAATTAACTACTGATTGCAAATCCATTGAACTGGCTATAGTGGTAAACAACCCAATTGAGGCAGGTATCAAAGTCGTTGGGGATGAACCAAGGACTCCACCAACCCTTCCCCCAAATTTCTCTATCCCTACAGAAATCAAAGCCGCAACAAGTCCGGAAAAGATACCACTTAGAATAGCACTGACTATTACTGAAGTTTCCATTTTTGTTAAATTATTTTTTTTTGTCTCCTATCGGCTTTAAAAGCTTGATTTTCCGCTGACCGTACGAGTGACTCGATAGTGGGTGATCTAGCACTGATGACCAACTCTTGGTAAGTTGCAGAAATGGAAATAATAGTGGATATATTGCTATCAATCTTTGAGATTACGTGGTTTATACGCATTTCAACAGTATTTTTTACGAATTGCGTTAAAAACAGCTTTTTCAACATTTTTTGTAAATTAATATAGACCGCGTGTATGGAAAGCCACAAGTTTGATGATCCAAAGGCCAAAAGACAGTCATACTACTCATCCTCACGAGATATGGTTGGTGCTTAATTAACCTGGCACAAAGAACCTAGTAAATGTTTTATTCGTTGAATTGATCGACTGCAGACTGTTGAGACTCTTTAGCTCTACGATTCTGATAGCTCTTTTCGGCTTTATGACGGATAGTCATTTCAATATCCATTTTCTTCCGCTGGAGTTTCTGATTCTTACGAATCATTTTGATTCGTTCATGTTCTGGTATTCCAATCGCTTGCCAACCCCACCAATTCTTTGGGATGGTCTTCTTTTTGAGCATTGCTTGCACTTGAGTGACTGGGGAGTGGTGCACTGGTGGACATAATTCAGAGAGCTTACGAAGATGTTCATGGTCACCATTATCTGCCTCCCTTGTAGCTTTTTCCATTAAGTTCGGTATCTGTGCCAACTTGATAGGCGGTAAATAGTATGGCTGTCTAAAATCTCTTGCCTTTTCTAAAATTTCAATTGCCTTATTCAAATCGTCGTTCCTGGCAAATCCTCTGGCGACAATTAAGAATGAATCTTGCATAACTTTTCTCGACCTATTTGTTTTCATTCTGTACTCTTCTTGTTCTTGGAGCCCTTTTGGCCCATTCTCCATAGTTTTCATTTCATCTTCCAGCTGTGTATCCCACTCCAGAAATCTGTTCCAGAACGGAACTGCTTTTTCATTTAAATCAGCCTTTCTTTCAAAAGCAACTTTCAATACCGACCTATAAGCTTTTGCAGTTGGAACAATGTTGTAATTTTTATAGGCTTGATCGAAAAATAGCAGCGCTCTTTCAAAGTTATCTCTTGTTGGCTGTGCACAAATATTTTCCAGTCGTTCATACATCAATTCGCTGTTCATATGGATTCTACCTTCATCCACTAATTGAGTTATCCTATCCCATAAATCGTTGGCTTCTTGAATAAATAGTCCCGTGGAATGGGTCAAGTCATTAAATACTGGATAAATAGAAGTTTTAGGAGGTTCAATTTTCTCCTCTTTAAACATTTCAAATTGCTTTCCAATCTTTTTCTCTGGCTCATCAGCGGTAATAGTCTTTTTCGGTTTGGACTTTAAAGCTGATGTGTATGCTCTGAGTAGGTGCTTGAAACTTACAGAAGTTGGAAGCAATTCTGAATTACTCTCGCTCCGTGAGATTAAATCATTCCACACAGTTTTTACTCTATCAATGTCATTATTTTTCGATGCAATTTGTAATAATACATTGTAGGTTTGAATGTTTGGTTCAAATCCAGTGGCAATCATTTGCTCTAATAAATCAAAAGCTTCATTATAATAATCTGCTCTACTACCGCATGCAAGAATCAAGCTAGTGTATGTTACAGGAGTTACTTCCAAGCTGTTTGAAATCATTTCCTGGAACAAATCGAGAGCTCTTTCAGCATCCTGAGTTTTAGAGCATGCATATATCATTAGAGTAAAAGCAATTGAATCCGGTCTTTCGATTTCGGATCGCATATGATTAAAGGTTTTCCAAGCCCGATCAATCTGGCCAAATTGAATGCATCCTTTTATAAGTGTTGTAAAGACAATTTGATTTGGATGTACTTTTTTCTTTTTCATTGCCTCATATACTTCAAATGCCTTGTGTAGTTGCTTTGTGTTGACCAATAATTTAATTAGTGTAGAATAGGTGACCAAGTCTGGTTCAGATTTAGCTTTGATTAAATCGTAAACTTCAAAAGCCTTCTTTGTATCGTTAACACTGACATGGGCATTGAGCAAATGATTGTATGCGACTATATCTGGCTCCATTCCATTTTGTTCAATTGCTTCAAACGCTTTCACAGCATTTTCCTGATTTTTCGCCAATGCATTCACATGAATCAGCTCTGTAATCATTGCCAAGTTTGGTTTCTTTAACATTACCGCCAACTTTTCATTCCGTTCATTTAGTGAATTTTGTAATGCTTTGTCGGTATCCTTGAAATTGACCTTTAGTCTTTCCAAATAACTTTGAGATAATTTCAATTGCTTTTGCGACTCTGGTCCAATAGTGGTTGCTACTGGAGCTGTCAACGCCTCGTAAAGTTGGTTAATGTCTGATTCAAGAATTGGAATGTCCAGCTAGGGGTTAATTGTAATGCTACCTGCTTTTCCGACTCTATTTCCAAGCTTTTTACTAGCGAGCTGTTCAATCTTTTCACAATTGTCCTGTGTATTATTTTGAACATTTCAAAAAAAAACAAAAAAAAACAGAACCTTCAATCTTTTCTGTATCCATGGCAATCTAGAATGCAGTATCGTGAAGTGTTGGGTATTGTAATTCAGAATCCTCACTGCCTGAATTACCCCTTTGTAACTTTAATTTGTACAACCATAGTCATGTGTGCACTAAATACTATCAAGTAGAATCAGCTATTTGGTTGACAGCTACACACGTTCAATGCAACTAAAAAGAGCTGTAGAAAACGTGCGATCCTGTTATAAACTTGGCATTCCTTATTAAGGCACAACCGCAGCAAGGTCTTTTTCTTAATCTTTGTGGTAACCGCTTGAATCTTGGAGATATTTAGATTCGCCAATCCATTCTTCATATTTTACATTGTGAACAATAGTAGTTTGTATTTATCCACATTGTAAGAACGTTTGTATCTGAAACAAACTTGTTTACATTGTTTGTGAAACACAGAAAACACGTTTTCCATTGTTGGTCCAAGTGAAGTCAAATGATATAAATGGGAGTCTGCACTCTAAAAAGTTAATGACCATAACCAAAGATACACCAGAATATTATTACCAAGCAGATCATGCTCTACTGATTACACTAATAGGTATTTCGTATCTAACAAGTCAATATGCTTTGCAAGCTGATTAAACACAACGATACCATTCCAGTTACTCTAAACAGTCTAACGAGATTTCACTCCAGATCAGCACCTCCAATAAGCATCCTAGAAGTATTTATCTTTTAATCTAGTATCTAAATAGGATAGTTAAATTTGCCAATATTACTAAAGAGAGCCTGATTTGTATCCTGATATACATTGACCGTATTTCTCAACGAACCAATTTCATCATATCCAGTCTAACCATCCATAGGTTCCTAATTACAAGTTTAACTTGTTCAACCAAAGTAACTATTCATTAACCAGTCTCTATGCGATACTTACTTGACAAACAAGCATTACGCAAAAGTGGGCGGACTAACAACTCTGGAACTAGGAATGCTAGAGTTTGATCTGTTGGAAATGATTGATTGGAATTTAGTAGCGAATCCCGATACTATACAGTTATACTATACACATTTAATTAAACAGGCAATCGTTTCCTAATGAAAGAGAGACTGTGTAAATATTGTACTGGGGAAATCGTAGATAATAAATTGTAATATATTTGAAAAGTTACATTTTCACAAACTCTGCTATTGCATTGATTAGTTCGTCTTCAGAATCTACCATTTCAGTAAATACGTCTGGTTGGTCAGGAAAAGGATCTATTACTGGTTGTTCAGTTGGCACTAGTTTATCAGAAAATCTAGTTCCTTTTGTAACTGGTGAATCAGGGTAAGGCATTTCTTTTACTTTTACCTGCTTTGGAACCTTGCATTTAAATTTATCTTTGTTTGTGTTTGTAATATCTTGCAATGGAATCTGCTTGCCATTCGATAAAACTAATTTATCTCTTTATTACTGGTAGAATTTTTCTTGAAAGTTTTCTTCATGAAGCTTAAATTTTCATTGTAATTTATAGAAAAATAAGGTTTTTAAAATACAAAGCTTATTTATAGAAATACTGTGGGTCATCCAATCCAACAGTGAAATCCCATACGATAATCTTCTTGTCGTGACCAGCTGACACTATCTTTGTGTCATTGAATTGGACCTTTAGAACAGAGTCAGTATGCCCTTTCAAATCATGAATGAGTTTGCCATTTTTAATATCCCATATCTTTACTGTATGATCGTACGACGACGAAACCAATTTCCGTTTGTCAAACTGAATCGAGCGCACCAGCTGAGAATGTCCAACAAAGGAATCCAACAGATGACCTAAATTAATTCAAAATACCAGTGTCTAAATCCCATATTTTAATTTGATGATCACTGCTGCCAGTAATTATTAAATTCCCTTTCAGCTGCATACAAACGATTCCTCTCGTGTACTGTACCAGGGTCTTTATCAAGTTACCATTGAAATCCCACAATTTAATAGTTTGATCTCCGCTGGCAGATACAATCAAATCATCTTGGAATTGAACTGCGTTTACAGCAGAAGTATGGCCAATTAGTGTTTTCAGAACCGTCCCTGTTTGAATATCCCATATCTACATTAGCAAGATATACTTTGATAGTTTTATCTTTGGAGCAAGTGACAAGGATATTATCTTTGAATTGCAAATTCAACACTGGCTCTGAATGTGAAAATAAATGACGAAGGATATTGCCTGTATAGATATCCTACAATTACAATCACTTACCCACACTATCACACTGCAATCCGATGACCCAGATACTATGATATCTTTATCGTACTGCAAGCATAACACCGAGGCTTTATGTCCAAGTAGTGTTTTTGAAACGTCTCCATTTTCCCATATTTTTATAGTTCGATCTCTAGACCCAGATATAATCTTTTGGTCGTCAAATTGAAGTGTATATACCGCATCTTCATGCCCATGTAGCTCATTAACTGTGTACCTGTATTAGTATTGTCAACCTCCCGTTTATCCAATTATTCTCCAATCTTGAACGCTGATCATAAATGTATTTCCATTGGGTATTAATCAGCTGTGTTCCATTGATATAGTGTTCATTACAACGCCATCCTCTTGAGAAAAACAAGAATTTCCAGAGATGCTCATCGTTTCCTAATTGATTCCAATTCTTTGACACTTGAATTACCCTTCTAATGTCTGTCACTGTCAAGTACCTGCAAATCTTTGTGCTTAATTCATATGGGAGTGTTTGGAAAGGATCCTTTTTCAACAAAGGTTGGAGCGAATCTCTATTAGATTAGCGTACCTATGATGCCGGCCAGCACAGGCTTTGAAAGCGATAACAGCAGCTTCACTGCTATTTTTGCGCGTTCTTGTTCTGTATATTTGAACAGTCCCTTATTTTCATCCATGAAAAAAAAGAAAAAGAAAAACACATAATGAATAAATAATGAGGAAGAATTATATTGCTATTGCAAGTTCAAATATTGCGAAAATTTAATTCCATTTTTTCCAGTTTAATTTTCATTCTTTTTTCTAGATCTTGAAATGCTTACCGGCAAGGTAACTTGTATTAACTTAGCATTTCGAAAAGAGGATGGACGACACTGCTGAGACTTCTGATCAGACTATTCAGGATCAGGAAGCGGATAAATTTCTGGACGATCGGTGGAAATATCCTCAGAAATATGTACTTTGAATTAATTACAGAGTCGCAGAAGATCGTTATCAGATTTAATGCATGTTGATCTGGAAATGAATGGAGTCCAAATCAATTATTCGACAAATGTTGTTGCTTTTTAACCTAGGCTAAATCTGAATATGATGAGGCTTTACAGCGCCTGCAATACCTGGAAAACAACGAAGTCGATGAAGATGCAGTCAGCTTGTCTACCGTATCAGATTCACCTTCTGATCGGGAGTATGACTTTGCTTTGTCTGATAATGTAATGCGGACTCCCAGCAAGATATACAAGATTAGTAGTAGGTCTGTGCCTCCAAAAGGACTCTCCAGATCTACTAGATTGAACGTTGCCAAGGAAGCACAACAATCTTTGCGTTCAAGAAGAAAAACAGGTGTGAACAGTGAAACAGAGGAATATGAAAACAACGTTAACGAAAATAGAAATAATACAAACAAGAATTCTAGAGTATTTGATCCTTTGAACCCTGAATTATTCTTGTATGGAAAACGCAGGAAAGGAAGACCAAGAATTTATCCTGTGAAAGAAGTTACTCCTAAAAAATACAAACCAATCAAGCTGTTTGCTTCCATGGGAAGGCCAAGGAAGAATCCTACTGCAAATGATTTAATGGTAATGAATATGGTTCAACCAAGTAAACATGTCGAAATTACTCCTGAACCACCCGCAAAGAAATTAAAACCAGACGCAGTTGTATTGAAACAGCCAACTCCAATTGCTCGAGCAACAAGGAATGCTTCAATTACTTCCTCTGAACCTGAACGAAAGGTTGAGCATAAACCAACCAAGAAACCTATTGGGCGACCAAGGAATCCCCCAAAAGTTAACCAAGTTCCGGATTATGCTCATCCTTTATTAGCATCCCTGAGAGTTAGAAGGCGGTTGGGTCTGAAAAAATCTGAAAAATCTTCAGATGAATATGAATTACAGAATCTTTCAGAATCTTGCTTTTTGGAACTATCCAAAGATCGAAAAAATCCATCCAATATTCAGGAGCAAATCATGGCTTTTTTCAATTCACCATGTCCAACAGTATTCTCTGGATCTCAAGACACTGGAGAAAGGATGCAGGGTGCTTTGTTGGAATATAATCTCAGAGAACTGGTAGGAGCACACAACGTGGGGTTGTTTGAAAATTTAGTTAGTTACAGAGAGCTAAAGAACTATGAAATTGAAGATGCAATGGACAAAGTTAACGGGGAAGATCCATTGAATAATGAACTAGAGTAATTTTTGCTCATATTAGCAACCTCGAGGCAAATAAGCCCTACCATTCCGTAGTGATGCAATCATGGGGAACAAAGTCGGAGCATTATGCGAACCAATGGGATGGCCAGCTTAAAGACCTGTATAATGTAAATTCTATTGACTTTAGAAGAAAAAGTTTCTCAAAGCTGGAATATATGCGAAGGAAGATCCAAACAAAGTTCACCAAAAGTTTTACACTGACACAAACTTTAAATTTCCGCTGCCAATCAATGAAGGTGAAGCCATGCTTTCCAACGTTTCCCATTTCGACATTCCCCACGATATTAAACTGTTTGTGGATTTGAATGGTGGGGTTAAAGGAGTTAAAAGGAGCTTCTCTACCAACACACCTACTACATTCCAAACTATTTCCAAAAGTAGTCTAGATCTAATTTAGACATTTATGTCGATCGTAAACCACGAAAAGCGGAAGCGCCTGCTATATGTCATTGTGAGTTACCTGAAGATGGATCGCCAGCTTGTGGGCCGTCTTGTCTGAACAGATGCATGTACATTGAATGTACATCTGATTGTCCAAATGGAGATAGGTGCTCAAACAAGCGTTTTGAAAGAAAAGAAATAGTCAAAGGAGTAACTGTAATTAAGGTGAGGCGCTTCTAATTCAGTGTCCTGGAAGGGGATTTGGACTTCAAACTCAAGAATTCATTCCCAAAAACAAATTTATAATGGAATATCGAGGTGAAATTATTAGTGATGCCACCTGCCGAGAACGAATGAGAACGATATATGCCAATGCATCCAACCATTATTTCTTGAACTATGGATTTGGTGAAGTAATTGATGGATATCGTAAAGGCACGATCGCAAGATTTGCAAATCACTCTTGCGATCCAAACTGCCACATTGAGAAATGGTAAAAACAGTTAACAATTAGGAGTTATGATGGTGAGTGCAGGATTGGGTTGTTTGCTTCAAAAGATATCGAACCAGGATCAGAGTTGACCTACGACTACAAATTTGAATCTTTTGGTCCATTGCAAAAGTGCATGTGTCAGAGCGAAAACTGCCGAGGGTTTATTGGTTTGAACAAAAAGGAAGACGATGATGAAAAAGTCAAAAAGGTACAAAAGCAAGCCAAGCGCAAAGTTGATTATCAGGCAATTATCCAAGAACCAGCTGATGACCTGCCATCAAATGAAGTTATAGTGCCTAGAAATTCAAAGAAACTCACATATGGTAGTGTCAATATTGCATACAAGTATGCACTTCCTCATAGACCTAAACGTCGATTCCTTTTGCGCAACTTTAAGACACTTTACAAGCACAATCACCTTAGCATATCCAGAAAGATAAAGAAAAGCAGGAGAAACGATCTTGATACGGTAATTGAAAGGTTGTATGATGTTAAGGTATTAGAGCCAGATGAGACCGTTACAGTCACAAGAAAGGGTAAACTGCTTCATTATGTCAGAAAACCGCAATCTTGGCCACACAAACTTTATGCTTACTATGACAAGCCTTACCTTAATCGTCCAATCTTAATCCGCAATATTAAAGCAACTAATCGATCGCAATTACCACCTTTGGAGACTAGATTAGGACGTAGGGAATTGTCAATTGACCAAATTATAGACAAGCTCAAGCAAAAGGAATAAAAATTTTCACCTCAATTTTTACCATGAGTGAGAAAAATGTAAATCATATAATTACACCCATTCGCGAACTGCGACCAGCGAGAAAAGGATTGAATATCACATGTATGGTGATTGACAAGAAGCGTACTAAATAATAACATAGGTGAACTGGCAATAAGTAAAAGCAATAACCAGCCTCTATATTCCATCTGGGTTGGCGATTCATCTGGATCGGTTATACTATCGCTGTGGGGAGATGTATGGGAGAATTTGCTCCCAGGGGATATGCTCAAGCTAACAGATGTATATGCACAATTCAGAAACAAACGGTTACAATTAAGTTTGGAACGGACGGGTAAAGTAATTAGATTTGGAGAGTAATTGGTATTAATGAAGGGATTTGATGGTGTTTTCTACTACTCCCAACATGTCACATGTTTGTTGGAAAGAGGTTGATACCAAGCAAGTTCCGCCTATTTGGGAGCCAATAGGAGAAGAGCCGTATTCTGACTGGTAACTACTGCTGATGTAGGTCTAGCTACCCTGGTACGACGATACAGAAGCCAATGACGCCTTGGGTATATCCTAATCTACACAAAAAACAACGCTAGTTTTATTCTACATTAAATTAATATGCGTTCCAGTAATCATCTTCTGTATTGAACCCTTCCTTTTCCACTTCTTCTTCAGCTTTGCGTTTGATTTCTTGCGGTGGATCAATAACTAAATCATACATTTTCCAGTAATCCTCCACTTCTACCTGCATTTCGTCTTTGAGCGCAAATGATTTCTTTGCTTCTTGAATTGATGGATACCAAGGTTCAATGTGGTTTCGTAGATCATGAAAAGTCCAATTTATGTCGTCCAAGAATAGGATTACAGACAAGTTTGAGAATGAAACTTGCGCGTGTATCGTGTCTTGATCGAGTACTTTAAAAGTAGGTGGCGAAGCCAATACCGGATCTATGCTGTCTATTTCTAGTTGTAAATTTGGTATAAATGTCCAGCAAAAATAATCTAGTAAAGTCGAGAGTTTTGACAAGGCAATCCTTTCTTTAATGAATCGCGATGATATTTGAGTCAATGGCTTGTATGATGATGACTGCAGGAATGCAATTGACAGACAAGCGACTTTTATGGGGTCGTTTTGTTCATACATTTTTTCAGAAAAAAACGATTACAAAATTGGACTGCTTTGTCTTGAACGGAACTGGCTCAATTAGTTATCGAGAATCAACATGGTACTAGAACCGGTTGTATAGAAATTGTAATCAAGCGAGAGTTTGATCAAGCTGTTTTATTTGTATCGCGCATGTCCTTCCATTTGATCTGCTTGATTCTAATTACGTCTGAGAACAGAAGTAGTGAATCCTTCAACGCTTTGGCGGTTAGAAAGAAATCCAATAATAAAGAAATCACACGCTTTCAAAAGCGCTTTAAAACAATTTGCATTCCGAGATTTGAAACAGTGATCGTCTTGATACAACACGATTAATTCTAGTGATTTTACGTAATGCTCCTCCATTTTAACGGTGCCCCATTCATCCGACAGTTCGACTTGTCTCGAATTTGATATTTTAATGTCTCGTGTTAAAGCACATGTTGTTTTGTGCCGTTACCATTCTCTCCCTTTTTGTGTCCAGCTTTGAACAAAAGCTTCTGTTTTTGGTGACCAGTAATTTTGACTCAATCCACCAATCATGTGACTTGTCCAAGAAATTTTGCAGCGGAAAGTTTTCCGTATTTCCCGTGAATAATAGAATGTCACTCAAAGAATTCAGTATTCCTGAATTAGAAGATGAGGTTACATTTTATTAACCCATAGGATTTGTTAAATTCAAGCGAAGAGGACTATGATTCAGAATTTGACGAAGAGCTGGATGAGCAGCTCAAGCTCTACCAGCAACAAATACTTTTAATTTATCAAACTAATCAAATGCTCAAAGAAGCAATCGGGGCTGCGGAGGAAGAAGCGCTCAATAACAAACAAAGGGAACAGGATCTGCAAACACTCCTAGAAAACCTCAAATCCACTACCAAGCAATGATACCTGTTTTAAAATAAAGAGATTTTTAATATTATTTTTAATTTCAAATTTAATATCCATGCACTGCTTAAATAGCTGACTTTTTGGATTTATGGGTAATGGAAAAGGGATTATTTGTGGAGCAATACGAGATTAAAACAAAGTCAAAGGTCATTTACTTTCAGCTGTTTATCCTGTTTGTCTTGATCAGCGTGTTGATGATACTGTTGGCAATCAACCAAAACTCACCCTCAATTGTAAACTCTTTGATAAAATAAAAACTATCTTTCAATAGCACCGCAGATATCCAGCATCTTTGTAGTAAGCTGAATTGATATATTTCAACTCTAAAGACATATAAATGCTTTATTTGCGCTCAAACAGAGCTACAAAAAACCCGATTGTATGATCTCTTTCTGGATCTGTTCTTATAACTTTATTGCCTAGATTAATATTGATTACCACAACTGAACTCTTCTAATCCTCTTCTTTTCCAGGTACTAAATACATTTTCTACCAACTTGAACTTTTTGTTTTTTGAAAGGACGTGCTCTACCACCATTTCATTTTCCTCTTTGTGCTTCGAACAGGTAGAGTAAACAACTCGCTTCACTTTGGGGAATGAAAACGCGTGCAACAAGACTTGTTTCTGAAACTCTGCGAGGGAATTCACTCTTTCCTGTGTATCTTCTGCCTCATTTTCTTCAAAATCTTGAACCAAATGATCCATTCTTCCAACAATACCTGACCCACTGCAACTAGGATCAAGGAGTATATATTCAACATTGGAGTAGTCTTTAGGGTTTGCATCAAGGAAGCTACCATGTACCGCTTTGATGTTTGAGCAACCAGCTCTTCCTGTTAGTCTTTCTAATGTATCCAATCTCTTTCTATCCATATCAAAAGCAGTTATTTTACCAGTGTTTTTCATAATTGCTGATAAATGTGATGTCTTGTTTCCAGGAGCGGCGCCTAAATTAGCAAGAAATACATCCATCTATTACAACAGAATTGACTGGTGGCGAAAGAATAAAGGCAGGGAAACAGGATGCTTTATCTTGCAGTACTATTTTACCATCAAGCAATAGCTTATCGTCATGCAAATCGGCAGAAGGGGGTAAAATCAAAAGTTCTGGTAAATGGTCATCTTTGCACATTTGATTTTGCCTGGCTTAATAAATTATTACGGCCAAGTATCAGCATCAAGAATAGATGAATCCGCCATCTGATATCCTTTCTTTTCAAAGTGCTTGATTGCTTCTGGAACGCTAATCTTGATTGTATTCACCCTCACATACCGCGGAAGCACTATGGCATTCCTGATATGCTCTGGTATTAAATCTTTATTGTCTTTGCATCCTCTTTTGATTTTTATCTTTACTAATTCTGCATTCAACCTTGTTTTGTGGCGAAGAATTTTCTCTTTGTAAACACCACTGATTCGTCCCTTTCCAAATAGTAAATCATAAATCAATACCGTCAGCAGGTATTTCCCCATCTTTTTCTCCTGCTTTAAAATCCCAGATTTCTCCATAATCTCTTCAATTACTTGCCTGTATTTTAATGTCTCGCAAATGATGGCATACAGCAGTTTCTTGTCTGTAGTTTTTTCAGCCATTACTAGCGATTTGATGGTCCCCTTTTGGTCGGACAGTTTCTGTATAATCTTTGCTGCAACGTCATAGAACGAATTCCCCATAATATTTTTTTGAAAAAATTTACAAATCTCAATGGGATATATCGAGCCGTGGATGGATACCATTCAAGAGCATCCTGCTCTGCATGGACTCTCACACAACAAATATAAGCGGAACTTGATTCAGGAAAAAGATGGTGAAGTGTTTATCGCTTGCAAGAAAGAGATTCGGGTGTTCAACCTGCTACAGTGGAAAAGAACTTTTATTGGGGATACAAAAGCAAGTTTCAAAGTGTTAGTAAATGATCGAGTCGATTTTGAAATCAACGAATTGTTGATCAATGAACAAGGCAGATTATTAGCGATCGCGGACAGGAATCGTCTAGTAGTTTCAGTAATACCGCTTGCTAGGCCCGAAAACCAACAACTAGTTTGCGAGTAGAATTTGTTTAATGTGTAGAAATTTTGAAATTGGTTCAACTTACTTTTCCTCTTCTGATATTGTAAAAATTATGTGGCATCCATTTTCAGCAACGTATTCGCATTTATTAGTGCTGGTATCTAGCGGAATTTTATACATGTTTGATGTTTCTAAAGACACACACGATCCAGAACAGACTTTTCAGCTAATTGAGCATTTCCCAAGGAAAGGAACAATGTTTGGAGCGAACCTGGATGAATTTGAAACTACTGCTTTTACTATTGGAGAGTACTCCAATCCAAATTGTGGATGGACCTGTATCACAGTATATGCCATGTTGAAATCTGGAGATATCGTGTCAGTTTCACCAGTTGTTCCAAATAATTCAAATTTGCCAGTCGAATGGCTTAAAGCTACTTTTGATAAAGTACTGCTAGAATGGGAAAATGAATCAAATGTCAGGCAAGAAATTCAATACTACTGGACACACAGATGGCTAAACGACTTATTAGAAGCTGCCAGAGGTTTCTAGTGTTAATTTAGATGGAAAACCCCAAGTTAGACCACTTCAAGAAATGGAGCTTGCACGTAGTGCCCCATGGCTAATCAAGCCAAATTCAGAGTTTTTAACAAGCTTTGGAGGATGTTCTGATATTCTAGTACTTTCCACAAACCTTTGTCCACTAGTTGTACTTGCATATGACTCTGGGAAATTAATAACTGGTATAGTTACGGAGCTTCCAAAGCCAATCTGGAAGATTGAAGAAGTAATTGAACTTTTACATAGAATCAACTTGAACTACCGCCAATGCTGTTTGTTCATGAATCTATTTCTCTATTCAAATCTCAAGAGCCGATCCCGATGATATTACATTACAACCCCGCCATTCCAGATAGTGTATTCGTCAAAAGCAATCGGCAAGTATGTCAGATTCAAATACAATTGAAAAAATACCTGAACGATCCAGAAAAAGCAAATCAAATCAACTCAAAGAGTGCTCTTTGCAAGATTCGAAGACTGGTAGACACACAGAAAGAGTAATGTATCCCTGATGTTAGTTATGCTAACGGATTGTGCTTAATCGGCTCTTTGGCACTAGGTCCTTCCTTTTCATGTTTATCCTCCAAAGGCAGTTTGATCATTGATACAATCTACAATATGTATGATGAACCTGAAGTGTCTAAAAATGATTTGAAAGTACTAGCGAGTGTAATTAAACAAAAAAAGCCAAATATTGATGATATACCGATCGCCACAAAACTAACCACCAAATCCGCGCCTTATCCTGAATTTATTAGTGAAAAAACTGTAAAGGATTATACAAATGGTGCTGAAAAGACAAGAGAAAATATTCAAAAGCTCTTTGATGCATACGGTGATCTGAGAGAATGGTAAATTTCGCTCATTCTAGGGCATATTCCTTAGAGCAGGAAGGAAAAAATCATGACACTATTATTCAAACCTCAAAAGTAACCCTGAAAAGAATTTCTGCGAGTATCGAATGCTACAGGACAAAACAGAAAGCCATTTCACAAAAGTTTGAAAAGCAACACCAGCGAATGTCCACAATCATTGAGATTTTGTTTGACCTTACACAACTAGAGCTCTCCTCTGCAGAAATTTCATGGATAAACAACCTGCAGCATCTCTGGCAAACTTACTCCCAAGTATATTTACCAAAGTATAAACAGGTAAGTCTTTCTAATATTAGTATCAAGCTCGAACGGACGAGTTGAAACTTGAATTGAATATTCTGCAGCCACCACCTCCTGAAATTTTAGGAGAAAAGCAGATTCGGGACGTTAAAGCAAATCTTTCGCTTGAATACCAAGAGCTAGTTGAATTGGATGAGCTAATGAAGAAGCTTAGCATGGACGTAAAAGTCGTTGAAACGAAAACCCCTCTTCAATAATAAAGCAAATATTTAATATTGACATGCCGTGACTATAATTTTTCCTTTCGGCCAAAGGGCTTAGAATCATGCGCCTCCACATCAAAACGTAGATGAATCTTTTCTCCCCAAAAATATGGTTTTCAATTCCTCATTTCCTCCAATCCGCTACCAACCAAGTGATACTTTCTCTGCGGTATTCTTCAATGGCAACATTCCAAAGGAACGAATCAACAAGCCAGCATTGATTGATGGAGTTACCAACGAACAGTACACTTATGGACAACTCTTGACTAAAATTACCTCATTAGCTGCATATTTGCATTCAATTGGTGTAAAGAGAGGAGATGTAATCGCCATCTATTCTCCAAATCATATTCAATATCCAGTTGTCATCTATGCTGCAGTTAAATTGGGTGCAGTCGTTACCACTGCCAACCCAAATTACTTGGTTTCAGAATTCGCATATCAGCTTCAAGATTCTGGTGCTAAATTCATTTTCTCTCATGACAGTGTCTTGCAAAATGCATTGGAAGCTGGATCGCAAGCAAAGATCCCAAAATCCAAAGTATTTGTGTTTGGAAGCAAAAAAGTTGGATCTCATTTATCAATTGATGATATGGTTGGCTTGGGTGCTTCTAAAGTACGAAGTTTACCAGTAGTTAAGTATACTCCACGCCAATTGAAGGAAGACACTGCCTACCTTTGCTACTCATCCGGAACAACTGGTAAGTGCGTTTAACTGTAGGCCGTTCAAAGGGTGTGATGACTACTCATGACAATCTTGTGTCCAACATCCACCAACTGTATGCATTTGAAAAAATGGATGAAAAAGATACAACCATTGGTGTTCTTCCGTTCTACCACATCTATGCATTGAATATTTACTTGCACTTTGGGCTCTGGAGAGGTACTACTATTGTTGTTCAATCTAAATTTGATTTGGTAGCTTTCTTGGGAATGATTGAAAACTATAAAGTCACTATTTTGTTCATTGTTCCACCAATTGCAATTGGTATGGCCAAACACCCAATCGTGTCAAAGTACAATCTATCCAGCGTCAAATTTGCAATGTCTGGTGCAGCCCCGTTAGGCAATGAAGTTTCTGAAGAGTTTACAAAGAGATTAGGGATTCCAATCAAACAAGGTATTTTCCCTATTTATATTAGGTTACGGAATGACTGAAACTTCCCCTGTAACCCACTCAAATCCAATGGAAAAAATTGTTACTGGAAGTATCGGTGTTTTGGCTCCAAGCGTTCAAGCAAAGCTTGTTGACCCAGATGGTAATGAGTTGGGCTACGACCAGGAAGGTGAATTGTGTGTCCGTGGTCCAAATATAATGAAAGGATACTTGAACAACGAAAAGGCTACCAAAGAGACTATTATCAATGGATGGCTTCATACTGGTGATGTAGCACGTGTAAACAAGGACGGATACTTTTTTATTGTTGACAGAATCAAGGAACTCATTAAATACAAAGGACTGCAAGTTGTTCCTGCAGAACTTGAATCGTATCTGTTGGGACACCCAGCTATTGCAGACGCAGCAGTCATTCCACGTCCGGATGCGAATGCTGGAGAAATTCCAAAGGCATATGTTGTTCTGAAGCCTGGAGCCAAAGCCACTGAATTAGAAATTCAACAGTACATTGAATCAAAGACAAGTTATCATAAATGGTTGAGAGGTGGCGTTGAATTCATCAACGAAATCCCAAAGAGCGCGGCAGGAAAGATTTTAAGAAGAATTTTAAGAGACATGGACAAGAAGAATTTGGCAAAGGCAAAATTGTAATCAATAAAATGTTTTTACACTCTTCCCAATTTAGACTTTATCCCCTGCATCATAGCCAAGTAATTCGCGCCAGTTGTCTCTACTTGATCAACAATATTTGCAAATTCGGTCCATTTCGAAGACTCTGCTTCCAGCTGTGCCAATCTTTCATGAAGACTCTTGTTTTCCTCAGTCAAAGTTTTGATTTTCTGATCCTTTCTATCAATCGCATTCTTGCATTCAGCCAGTTCATCCTGAAGAATGCTATCATTAATTCAAGAAACCTTTTATCTTGGCCCAGTTGAACTATTTCGTGGGCTCTCTTTATATTTAATTGCTCCAGATTATCATGCTTTTCCTTGATGACAGTAAAATTTTCGGAATCTGGATTAATGATAAAATACGCTTCAAGGCGGTAATTTCAGCCGATTTCACTCTTTGATAAAGAGCTTCAATATTTGCTTCTTTTGTCTCTACAGATATCTTTAACATTTTCACTTGATTTTCCAATTGGGACAGTTGTTCCGCCTTTTCTTGTTCTTCCCTGACTGACGCTTCAGATTTTGCACGTTTCGATGAGCCAATTTTATTCTCTCGATCAACTCTGAGTTTTAACGAGTCAACTTCCTGCTCTAACATAGACGATCTTTGAATTGCCACCTTTGTAGCTTCTTTAAGCTGAATTTGTTGATCAATCAATGCTTGTTTTTCCAAAGATTCACATTTCAAGTCTGCCATTAATCTGGATATCTTTGTTTGCAAATCGGAAATTTCCCTGGTGAATCCATCAACATTTAGCTCTTCCAACTTTTGCTCTAGCTCCTTGATGCGCTGAGAATCGTGCGCTCTTGATGCTTGAGATTTCTGAATTGACAGCTCAACGTGATTATGAATAGCCAGCTGCTCTTCAATCTTTCTCAAATAAAAATTACTTTAAGTTTCAACGCATTTGATTCACATTGTAGATTTAAATTAGTTTGGTGAAGTTGCTCCTTTTCTTGCAGTACTCTTTCGTAGGATAGAGTCAAGTGGGATACTTGGGCTGCCGCTGTGTCGTATTTCTGCTTTGCAGCAATAATTTCTCCATTCAATGCATCTTTGGATGATGAATAGCGCTCTATATTTTAAAGCGGCATTACCTTTTAGTTGATTCAATTCTTCTTGCAATTCATGCTTTTCCTTCTTGAAAGCTTCAATTTCCATTTTCAAACTTTCTTCTTTTGCCTTGATTTCTTTGATTAGAACATCTCTTTCCTAATATCAAGTAGACTTACATCGTCTTCTTCATCAAAATCCTCATTGTCGAAGGTTTGTTCAGTTGCATTCAGTACTTTAGAAGAACCAGCAAAAAGGGATGGACTTGAGGTCAACAACTGCGATTTTGACTGCATTCCCCCCAGTGACTTTGGACGGTATAGACCTCCCTTATCTTTTTTCCCTGCCTTCCTATAGTGAGCGCCTCGAAATACATATATCTGGTTTCCAATTCTAATAGATATATTTGTTGCTGCAAATTCCTGATATATTCCGACTGCTGATTTTGATTTGTCGGCTTTCGTGCTGACATTAATTCATTCGTACTTTGGGTTTGGCGCATATTTAGTATAGACTTGGAAGCCATCTGAACGCGTAAAGTGAAAAATCTAATGACAATTCATTAGAGGTTTGCAGGATGTAAATCCTGCAACATGCTCCGGAATCGTGATTTAAATAGCGCACTCAACATTTGCCTGTCTAAAGACGGTTTACACACTGCAACGAGGGAAACCTATGTAGATGCTCCAAAAACAATCAAAAAACGTTCAAAACGAAAAATTTATTAACATAAATCTATTTAGGCATATATATATTGACCTCAACGGCTTGTCAGAGATTAGAAGAGTAATCTTTCGATTCAGGTAGTCTGCATTGATTTTTGTGGCATTGTAATATCCATTTTGAATCAACTAGGATAATCGCAGGAAAATTTAGTAGTATATCCAGGTTCTTCTTTCCATCTACACTGCAATAGTGTGTAGTATTTTCGTTGATTTTTTCATGCACTTCGCTATAATTAATAAGGCTTACCCATCATATGCAACCAAATGCCTCGTCAGCAGTCTTTTCATGTCTTTCGAAACAGAAATGTCAAACGCTACATATACTCCACTCATAAATTTGGGCAATAAACACAGCTCAGCTAGACGTTAGATTGTAGTTACTGCTAGATTTAAACACTTCAGGGTTAGATTTGGGGCTGACTAAGCTTGCTAACGACTCTTTTACTTCTGGAATGCTGCCATCCAACCATGCTGCAATATTTGATTTAGATTTCTCGATTTCTGGTTTTTCTTGAATTGTATCGATTTTCACCTCAGCTATATACTGAGCCACCTTGCTATTTCTCCTCTCTTTTATGTGCTTTTTCCCTCGATGCTGCTGGGGTGAATCTGTGGATGAAGATGGAATGTCGGCTATATCTGGTCCGGTATAATTATCCGAAAATGGATTTGGTATCTCAGATATTAATGCTGTTCGCGGTCCATCAGAGTTCTCCCTGTCAATTTCTGGGGTCGACACTGCGGTAACAATAGGTATCTTTGCTAGCGATGGTTTGCTTTTCTTTTTTTGTTTTCCAAGTGTCTGGCCTTCCTCATCTTCGCTGGAGGAAGATTTAATTGCCGGGGAAATTGCTTTGAGCTCTGATTCTGAAGTCGATTTAATTGCCAACTTGGTATCCACATGAAAGTTTTCAAGCCCTCGGACAGTAATACCTTTCATCTTGAAGTCTGGAGCTCTGTTTTTAGAATCTTCCGGCGTGGACTCTTCTTCTATTAATGGTGGAGGATATAAGGACATTTTTGGTTTATCGATTTGCATCTGAAAGTTTTTAATGCCTCTTGCTGATTCCGGACCTACTGAACTCCTACTCGAATGGGCGGTGCTTGGATGGCTGGACATGGCAGAAGTGATTGACTGCTTTCTGCTATCCAAATCAATCACAGATATAGCTAAGCGGCTCTCACTTGACTCTGACGGAGTGTTGAGGACATTCGCACTTGCTGCAGTGGGCTTCATGGCTTCCGACATGCTCTTGTCTGATAATTTAGGAGGATCGAATATACCAGATGTCGGTCTGCTGCCAACAGATTTGCGATGTTTGAAACTCTCTTCTCGTTTTAGAACAGCAGCGTCGGGTTTGGAATTTACAAGAACATTGGAGTTTGTGGATTCGCTTTCCTGTGGTTTAAAGTTTGAAGCGCTGGGCGATTTGGTTATGCTGATGGTAATAAGATTGCTGAGGGATTTGCCAAGGCTTCCGATTCCTTGACCACTAGGCGATTTGGTTAAATTTCCACTTCCTTGATTGCTAGGAGACTTGCTTAAAGTCCCGCTTCCCTGGCCGCTTGGAGATTTGGAAATCCCACCAGCGCTTTGATTGCTTGGGGACTTTGTCATTCCAACATTATTTTGATTACTTGGGGACTTTTCAAGAGTGGCATTTTGCGCACTAGGAGACTTTGGCATTGATGCGACATTTTCAACGGATTTAGGAAACGATATGCTTTGGCTGGAATTTTGGGATAAGATGCCTCCAGATGGCATTCCGGAATTGACAACTATATTGCTTGATGATTTAGAAACACTAGTATTGGTTTGGGTTAAACCGAGGCCAAATGGAGTGCTGCTAGATACAGGAATGCCCTGAATGTTTTTCACGCTTGGTGAGGGAACCATACCCAGATCTCTGCTAGAACTAAATTGATTTTTTCCTATCACTGGAGAAATGAGTGGGGTTTTATCGAGAGTGTCCGTTTCATTTTTATCCTCTTTTATGCTGCTATTTTTCACTACAAATTCATCGAAAATGAACTGGTCGGTTTCCCGAATTCCTGCAGAAGGTATACTGACAGTGTCTGCAATAGAAACAGGAAAACTTTGTCGTTTACTATCAGTTCCTGTCTTTTGAACGATAATTCTTGTATCAGATGAAGACGTGGCTGGATCGGTCAGACTCAATGGCTGACTCACGTCAAATTGCAGTTTTTCTATTCCTCTAATTGTAATTCCTTTGGCTTTGTTTTTGATAACTGCTGGTGAGGATTTTTGGGACGTGGTTTCAAATACAAAAGTATTATCCTCAAGTGGAGGAGGTGGTTTGTACTTTGCCGCTGGGACGTCTATCTGCATATAGTTTGCAGGTTTTTCTATGGGTGAATGTACTTTTTCTATTAATTCCTTTGGCTTTACCCCAAATTTGTATGAATCTTTCCTTGTATTGGGTTTTTGATCCACATATTCATCTGAACTGTTATCTTCCAATATTTTCACTGTTGCAATAGGCATTTTAAGATTGGAAAGTTCCTTTTTTGCGAAAGGATCCTGTACTCTATCTACAAGAGGGCTTGACCCGATCGATGCTCGAATTCTGTCCGTCCGCACCTCTTCTGCTGTGTTTGGAGAATCTATTACAGTTGCAATTTTATCTGTATAATCTATTCTATTTGTATGATGCGTATTGAATTGTAGCTTCTCTAATCCTTTTACTGCCACACCTTTTAATATTTTGCCTTTGGTGACGGACGATTTTGACTCTTCTGTGATCGAATCTTCCTTTTCTAATGGTAAAGGGGGACTGTGGGGTTTGTGTGCTGGGTGATCTGTATGGACTTTGTGTGCTGGGTGATCTGTATGGACTTTGTGTGCTGGGTGATCTGTATGGACTTTGTTCTTTGCCAAATGGGGCGACATTGTTTCGTTTTTCCCCTCCAACACGAGACAGTCTTTGGAAGAAGTTCTGGCAGATTTTGGCGACTTTGCTGCGTCCCCCTCTTTGACGTTTCCGCTAGAGTCAAGCTTTGTTGATGGAGATTTTCTGTGTTCTTTATTTTCTCCAGTTGCAAAATCAAACACCATTGCTTTTGATAATACTGAAGGACTCGATAAAATCTCGTTGTTGTCATCCTCATTTGCCCTTTTTCCTTCCTTACTAGTAATTGCTCGTTTGAGACCGCTGCTGCTGACTTCCGGTTCTACTGATGAGGTTTTCTTTGTAAATAACTTCATTGTAAAGCTTTTGTTTTTCTAACGTTATATCTCACAATTACTTTATCGTCTTGTGAATTCCACATCACTCTTGGGTAACTTGATTTAGTATATATTACAAATTGCAAAAGTGTCAAATCAAAACGTCACATTGTTAAAACCTGTCATTGTTTAGCACACATAGCAGGGATTAACCCATAGGTTTAATATCGATATCAAAATGAAGACTAGCATCAAAGATTAATTTATTCAATCTATACTTTCAAGCTTCCTCGATTTCTCCAGTACCATAATCATCACTGTTTTCATCACGCTCTGATTGGTCTTCATTCACGCATTCTTTTGCCTGAGCACCTTTCCTTGCTGGTAGAACTTTAAGAAAGGCTTCTTTCCAATCTTTGTTATTAACGTATTCGCCCATGATTGCAACAACTATTTGTGAGCACCAAGATTACCATGATTGATTGTCAACACTTTTCTAGTTCCTAACTTGATATACTCTCCAATTGGAAGCCTTCCGTGGCTAATCTTGCACTTTTCTGCCTCTTGAAAGCAAAGTCCTTTGTGACGGTTTTTATCAACAATGCCCCCAACTATATATATCACTTTTGGATCTAATTCTGCAATTACATTTGGCGAATCAGCAGTTAAATAGCAAAACTGGGGTTGCTCATCTCCTTCCAACCCGTAAAAGGAGTTTGGAACTTTGGTGAAATGATCTTTGTGTTGCTCTATCTATGCATTAGAATTCTTGAACCTTCCAATTCTTATATGAAGGTGATTTTTCAACTAGTGCATCATGTATGGCCCCAGTTACTGATGTCATGTAGAGTGACAATGCCTTTTCTCTTGAGCGATTATCAGAATAGCAATACATGACTTGGGCAGCAGTACTTTTAATTTCCTGATATCAGCTTGCTATTTACTTTTTCCATCATGTATTTTTCAAAAGACAGGTCCAGCACTACACGTACCCCACTGGATTCTTGTTCTATTTTCCTCTTCTTTGGCCTCGCTGGTAGACCTGCTTCAACTCGCTGTTCTCTCTTTGCTTTTCGTTCCTCCTTCCTTTTACTACGCATATATTCCTTCTTTTCCAGATATTTCTCCTGCTTCTTTTGTTTTTTCAATTGGCGCTTCGATATTGTTGGTGCTGCAGCGTCCGCTATCAGAGTATTGGTATTTTCATGCTGATTGTTGGTGGGAATTTCCCGTGGCTGTTCACAATCCTTTCCTGTAGAATTCTGTGTGTTCTCAAAAGAGTCAGTCATGAAAAAAAGAAAAACCACAAATACCAGAAAGTGAATTGGGTGAGTACCTACTGACCATATATTACAGTATAATGGAAACTCTCATGCGGGGTGTTGGCTGTGTCTATGGCTTCAGATATCTCGGGTATACCAATGCCAGGAACAAAGATTTCCATACCTCTCTACATCCAAATAGTTTGCATAATCTGGAGAAATTCATATATTTCGAGACACGATTGCCGTTTACGTCACGACACGCTCATTCAATTTTCCAATTAGAATTCGTAAAGTAGCTCTCGATGGAAGTCAGTAATCAGCCGACAATAGAGCAATTACAAAAATTAGTGGATCCAAAAAATCCTGAACTGCTTAAACAATTCGGAGGTGTCCATAATCTGGCAGTACTATTAAATTCTAGCACAGAGAATGGCCTGAAAAATGATGATAATACAATTGCAAAGCAGAAGGAATTATACGGGGATAATAGTTTACCAGAACCAGTATTACATTCATTCTTAGAGTTTGTGTGGGAAGCCTTACAGGACCAGACATTGCTCGTTTTAATATTCGCTGCAGCATTGGAAGTGAGCATTGGCATATACAAATCTTGGTTTGCAACACAGAAAGACGGATTGGCACTGATAGACGGAGGTGCGATTATTGTCGCTAGTAATATAATATTGATGTAGTATTAATTGTTGTCCTAATAGGATCCATCTCGGATTACAGAAAACAAGGACAATTTCGGGCATTAAACGACTTTGGAAAATCACTCAGTGTGGTTAAAATCATCCGCAGTAGCGAAACGATTCAAGTCACTATGGACCAAATCGTTGTTGGAGATATTGTAGTAATAGAAACGGGAGTAGTCATACCAGCAGATGGAATTCTAGTAGGTGGGTTCAATGTTGAAATTGATGAAAGTACAATGACTGGTGAGCCCCATGCGATAAAGAAAGATGAATTGAATGATCCATTTTTGCTCTCTGGAACAAACGTAAACAACGGAGTTGGAAAGATGCTCGTCATTGGTACCGGAATAAATTCAATGAACGGAAAATCCCTTCAAGCGCTTGATATTGAACCAGAAGACACACCATTGCAGCAAAAACTGGGAGCATTGGCAGATTTTATTGCTAAAGGTGCATTTTATTTGGCCATTGCCATGATTGTGATACTCTTGATAATTTATTTTGTGACAAATCGAGGGATATCGGATTCATTGAAAATATCAGAGGATATTCTAATGCTACTGATTCTTGCAGTGACAGTGGTGGTAGTCGCAGTCCCCGAAGGATTACCACTGGCCGTTACTCTATCTCTTGCTCATGCTACACTTCAGATGCTCAAGGATAACAATCTGGTTCGGCATTTAGCGTCTTGCGAAACCATGGGAAATGCAACAACCATTTGTTCAGATAAAACAGGAACGCTAACGTTAAACAAAATGACTGTTGTAGAAGGAGTTTTAATGGAGACCTGTTTTGAACAAGACATGAATGGGGGTCTGAAAGACTTGCTCATAAAAGAAAATCCTGATGCTATGAATAATGCGCTATCTCTTGTTGCCAAATCGCTTAATGTGAATTCAACCGCTGGATTGACCATTAACCATGAAGGAAAAGCAGTTATTGAAGGCTCAAAAACGGAAATTGCAATTCTAGACTTTATGGCGAAATTAGGATATCCATATGATATCGATCGCAAATCTACCAAAATCACTACCATAGTTCCATTCTCTTCCCTGAGAAAACGAATGTCATGCGTTGTATCTTTGGACCGCGATGCTCAACTTGAAACCATTTTTGGAATGCCAGAACAACCAAGGATGGAGTTCATATTTGTTAAAGGGGCTTCTGAAATTGTATTTGAAAACTGCAATAGAATATTAACAAAGACAGGAAAAGTTGAAATGATAACTGAGGAAACAAAGCAACTGTATAAACATAAAATATCTGAATTTGCTGGAAAAGCACTTCGAACTATATGTGCGGCAATTAAACCAATTACTAATGAAAAGACAGGGTTCTACCAAGATGGTACAATAGCTGATGACACTGAATTAGTAATGGTTGCGTTATTTGGAATATTAGATCCCCTAAGGCCAGAAGTTCCAGGGGCCGTCGCTAAATGTCAAGCAGCTGGCATTACAGTGCGAATGGTCACAGGAGACAGTATAGATACTGCAAAAGCTATTGCCAGAGGCTGTGGAATTTTAACTGCGGATGGCTTGGTAATGGAAGGGCCAGCATTTAGAGTACTGACACAGGAAGAAATGGATAAAACTTTACCCAAACTGCAAGTACTAGCTAGAAGTTCTCCTTTAGATAAGCAAATTTTAGTAAACAATTTAAAGAGGCTCGGGGAAACAGTTGCGGTAACAGGAGGTAATCATTCTTAACCTGAGATGGTACAAATGATGCTCCAGCATTGTCTAGTGCTCACGTTGGCTTTAGTATGGGTATAGCAGGAACAGAAGTAGCTAAGGAAGCATCAGATATCGTTTTAATGGATGATAATTTTGCTTCGTTAGTTAGGGCTGTAGTGTGGGGACGATGCGTGTATGATGCAATCAGAAAGTTTTTACAGTTCCAATTAACAGTAAATATCAGTGCAGTAGTAATTACTATAGTAACATCAATATATACCACCGTTACTGGGCCAAAATCGCCAAAATCCATTTTAACAGCAGTACAGCTGCTGTGGGTGAATTTGATTATGGATACGCTGGCTGCTTTGGCATTAGCAACCGATAATCCAACTGATGCACTTTTAAACCGTACACCGTCAAAGCGAACCGAGCCTATAGTAAATGCAGACATGTTTCGTCAGATTATAGCCCAAGCAATCTATCAAATTGCAGTCTGCCTATTATTATATTTCAAAGGCGGAGACTGGTTTGAAATTACCCAAACAGACTTTTCAGTTTCTACAGATGTCCCATATCCTGGGTACAAGACCGCATCCCTGGTATTCAATGTGTTTATATTCTGTCAAATATTCAATGAAATCAACTGTAGATCAATAACAACAGGTAAAATAGTATTAATTAGACTATAATGTCTTTGACAACTTTTTCAGTAATAGAATATTCATTGTCATTATAATACTGACAATTGTTGGTCAAATAATAATAGTGGAATTCGGAGGAATAGTGTTTCAGATTGATTCAAATGGCCTTAACGGTGTAGGATGGGCGATATCTTTTGGTCTAGGTTTTGGTAGTATAGTGGTTGGATACTTGGTAAGAATACTTCCTCCATTCCCAGTGCCAGGATTCTTGATTGTTGAAGGGGAGGATATCCCAGCCAAGAGAGATTATCAGCAACTTGAAATCAGAGTTATTGAAAAGACACCATCCCGCCTATCGTTACATCAGCCAACTGGTGGATGGAAGAAACTGCGATTATATGTTACTACAGCAAACAAATTCAAGACTACATCTACTAGAAAGGACCTTGGTAGCCAGCAGATGATGAATACCACCTTGGTAAAGAAAGCTATAGCAGATGCAAGATCAAGAGGCAGTTTCAATAATCTTAATGAATAATCATAATTGTAAAGAATAAACTGTAAATAACTCTATTTTCTGGTTCGGAACATCTACTGTCTCCCAAAACCTTAAATTGGTCATCCTAAAACCTTAATTTTTTTCATGTTAAAATCAAGAATTGCAAAGGAATTTGCAAAGGCAGAATTCAATTCAGAATACCAAAAGAAACTAGTACAGGGATTGGCTAAATACGGATTCGATCCAAAGACCATCAAAAAGGAATACAAATTACCAACAGATACATTTACAATTGGTAAACAATTATTATTACTGAATCCAAACTTGAATCCAGAATTTACAGTTCAGCAAGATTTACAAATACTCGAAAAGGTTAAAAATAAGAGTCCGACATGGTTACAATTGGCTTTTCGACTAAATAAGAGTTTCAAGCAAGTACATTATCGCTATGAACAGTACTTGCGCAAACATATTCAACAGCAAGATTTGCCATTACAAGAAGCAATAGATAAAACTATTCCATTGATTGAACAAGATAATTTGGAAAGTAAAGAATGGACGGAAGAGATGGACAAGAAGCTATTAGTGCTAGGAAGAAAGCTCAAATGTCAATTCAGCTTACTAGTCCATGATTTTCCCTTTTCAACTCAGCAAATCCGTCAGCGGTATGAGTTACTAGTAGACAAGGAAAAGCTTCCGTTCTTGCCCAAACACGATAAACTTGTAATCGAATGTACAGATTTTACAAAGTTACATCTTGAATATCTGCAACAGTTTTCTCCAGCAAGATTAAGAAGAAGACAACAGTATTTATTAAAGAATCCCCGCCTTGAAAGTAAGGATATTGCAAATATATCAAAGTTGGTTGAAAAGTATGGTAAGACGTATTACAAATTCACAGATATTAAAGATGCAAGGGTTCAATGGGCAGTTTATGAACCCAGTGGTCAAAGGAATGCAATCTGGACAAGTGAGAAGGATGACCATGTGTTACAAAAGTACTACAGTTCGCCATTGTTGAAAGGACACTTGAAGATTGAGCTTGATACTAGACACTATTATTTATTGGATAAATTACTATCATAACCCCGATAGAAAGTCGTTTAAATTGAATTTTTCTTTTTCTGGTTTCTTTAGTAACTTTGACAAATCCCTTTTCTTTTTATCTGATTTCTTTGTTTGTTTCCTTTCCAATCCTTTTGATCCTTGTTTGCTTGGTATAGGTTCAGGCACAACTTTTTGAACAACGGGTTCCTTTTTTAAAACTGACTTGTTGCATACAGGAAACAGTGTTTCTAATCCACAGTATAGGCATTTGTAACAGCAATAATACGCAATCTTATCCGATTTGTTTGGTAAGACTGCACTGGGTCCAAACAACTGCTTATTACTCGGCCCTCTATTTTTCATTGAGACTATGGAATTATATCCTGGTATATATATTGATCCACACTTTTGGCAATAGTTTCGTGATACTGTAGTGGATATAGGGATATTTCGGTCTTTGCTTGACTGCATGAATTTTAGAATCAAATGGCGGGATATTTCTGGTGATTGCGGTAGTATTTTGTATGCAGAGTCCAGTAAATGGTCGAGCTCATTCATTTCTGATTTGCTAAAATAAAAAAAATAAAATCTATGAGATATTATTCGACATGATGTTACATAAGAAGTAGGGATGCTACACTTGCTGTTCGCCCAACGGAACATTCTCTTCATCATCTCTCTTGATATACTGAATTATTCTATTCTTGAAAATCAATGGAATTATAATCGCACTAGAAATCAATCCTAGTTTCAGAATAACCCAGAATGAAAAGATATCAGAAATAGAATTCAGTGTGGATATCGTATGGGCAGCATCTACACATATGAATGCGAATGGGGTGATTCCTTCATTATAAAAAGAGTACCTACAAACGTCCCGATTCCAAACGATAGAATATCTACTCCTATGAGAGGGTATGCCAAATTGGTGATTAATGCCGGTGTGAACGGGAATGCTCGAACTGCTATTAAATAGTACAGCAAGTGTTTCCTGTTAGCATCCACTGTTGCCTTTAATGATATCAAAGTAGTTTTTGGAATACAGTAATTGAAAATCAACTTTCCTAGTAAATGCTTTGATAATAGAAAAGTGAATATTGATCCAACCATTACTAGGAAACATATCAGTGGTACTGCAGAGTAACCGTAGAGTACTCCTCCCATTACATTAAACAGCGCAGCGCCAGGCAATCCATAAGCCTGTTTAAATACATAAGTCAAACTGTAAAGCTGTAGTAATCTGAAATGCTCTGTCTTACTGTACTCTAATCTATATTAATTCCTAGTACAATATCTGCGATAGTTTCTTTACGTCGTCTAGTGAATGAGGGATGTAGAGCTCCGAAAAGTAACTCGCCAGTTTGAATATATAAATGATCCATAGGATAGTGAGGATTATCACTAGTATTAATTTGCGAATTTGAGATTCGCTTTCTCTTGGGCTATCCATGTCAAAAAAATAAAAAATAAATGGCCAGCAGTAATATTAACTGGCTTTGATATGGATCAGCGTTTACGTTCGCTGGCATCAATACTAGTCAGCGATAATACTGTGTAACTATCAGCATTAATATTAGTAACCACTGATAAAATATATTAGTAAAAAAAGAGGTATTATTCCAGATGATCGCCAAGCGGTATTTCTTCTTCCAAGTGCTTGTTCCCATTAAGATATCTAATAATTCTATCCTTGAAAATCAACGGAATGATAAACGCAAGTGAGATTAAAACCAGTTTCAGCATCACTCCAAACGAGAAAATGTCAGACATGGAATTAAGGCTGGTAATGGTTTTAGCTGCATTGACACAAATAAATGAAAATGGGGCGATGCCTGTATTAATGTAAAGTACCTATGAAACTGGCTATTGAAAAAGTCGTGAGGTCAACTCCAATTAACGGGTATGCCAAATTAGTCAAAAAAGCAGGAGTGAATGGGAAAGCCCTCACCGCAATCAAGTAATACAGCAAATGCTTTCTGTTTTCATCCACAGCTGTCTTCATTGTCAATAGCGTTGATTTGGGAACACAGTAATTGAATATCATTTGACCTAATAAATGCTTTGATAATAAAAATGTGAATGCTGAACCTAAAGAAACCAGAAAACAAAGCAGAGGGAGTGCAGAGTATCCATATAATATTCCTCCAATGATACTAAACAATGCTTCGCTGGGGAATCCAAATGTCTGATTGAATAAATAAGTCAAACAAAACAGCATCAATAATTTGAATTGGTCCGTCTTTTTGTACTCCAATCTACATTAATAAAAAGTACAGTATCACTGAGAGTTTCTTTACATCGTCCAATGAAGTGGGAAAATAAAGCTGTGAAAAACTACGACCAATTTCAATAATAACTAGAATCCAAATAATGGCTATTACCACTATATAAATAATCTTTCTAATATTGGATTCTCCCTTTTCCTGCATTTCTAAAAAGCAAAAAGTACAGTGGCGGGGTTCAAAGGGCTGATGTTTCACCGAGAATACAATGAACTATCACTGTGCATGAAATGGATTTTAGGGTATAATTTTTTATCAAAAACGCGTAATGAGTAGTCAACAACAAATATATCCAGCACAGTCTTCCAGCCAAGCTTTACAAGGGCAAAGTAATCAACAAAACTATTCGCCTGGCCAGTACCAGTATCCTCCACCTCAGCAACAACAAGTTTATCCAATGGCGCCAATGAGTACTCAACCAGCACCATTCAGAAGAATACAGCAAAGTTACGCGGTTGAAGTTCCATACAATGCTGGGTCAGACAGATGCTACGAAGGTATGCTAACGTGCTTTGGTTGTATCTGTGGTTCATTAGGTTCCATCCCATGTTTATTCTGTTTCCCAAAGTATTTTTTACTAACGCAGTCCATTTCAATCAGTACCACAAGGAACAATTGGTCTCATTAAAAAGTTTGGTAAATTTATACGTTCAGTTGATCCTGGGTTATACAAACTGAATCCATTCTGTGAAAAGATGCAATTAATTGATGTTCGTCAAAGGTAGCTTTATTTAATTACAGGGTTCAAGATTGTCCTAGACAGACTATTCTCACCAAAGACAATGTCTCAATTGATATTGATTCTGTACTGTACTGGGACATCCTTGACCCTTACATTGCAGCTTATTTGGTTATTGATGTTCAAAAAGCATTGATTGATCGTACTTTGACTACTCTGCGAATGGTACTGGGTAATAGAACACTTCAAGATACGGTAGAACATAGAGAAACTATTGCCCAGGAAATCAGAGATGTTATAGACTCTGTTGCTGAAAGCTGGGGAGTCAAAGTAGAAAGCATTTTGATTAAAGACGTTATTCTTGGCCCTGAACTCTTACAAAGCATGTCTGGTAAACTAAACTAATTATAGCTGCTGCTTCTCAACGTAGAATTGGTGATTCGAAAATTATCGCTGCTCAAGCTGAAGTAAATGCTGCAAAACTAATGCGTCAAGCATCAGATATCTTGAACTCACCAGCAGCAATGCAAATCCGATTCCTAGAAACTCTTCAAACAATGTCAAAAACACCTGGCACAAAGATTATATTTATGCCACCTAATGATTCGGCAGTAACGGTAAAAGGTGCAATGATCTATGATCATCTCAAATAAATAATTTGATTGGGTTATATAGTTTGTGAACGCGTAAACAACATTTTCAAAATTGATTCGAGAATATATCCTGAACAAGAAATGGAACAACGAACAATGATGCGAAGGGTTCAACCGAGCTATGCTCATGAAGAACCATACACTGCAAAGTCAAGTGTGGTTTATGAGGGTTTACTAACAGGACTTGGTTTTGTTATTGGCACTTTAGGCTCCATACCTCTATGCTGCTGTTTCCCAAAGTACGATATGCTAATACTAGTCCATTCAAAGAAATTGAACAAGGCTCTGTGGGGTTAGTTACTAAATTTGGTAAATTCGTTAAAGCGCTTGATCCAGGACTATACAAAATTAACCCGTTTTGTGAAAACTTGCAGATGATTGATATCCGTATGAGAGTGCAAGACTGTCCCCGACAGGTAGTTTTGACCAAAGACAACGTTTCTATTGAAATCGACTCGGTCTTGTACTGGGATATTCTAGACCCATACACTGCAACATTTCTCGTTTCTGATATCGAAAAATCATTAATCGAACGAACTTTGACAACACTTAGAATGGTGCTTGGTAGTAAAACTCTTCAAGAAACAATTGAACATAGAGATGCGATATCTCAAGAAATCAGGGATGTTATCGACAAGACTGCTGAAAGTTGGGGAGTGCGCGTAGAATCCATATTGCTCAAGGATGTCATTCTGGGAAGAGACATTTTACAAAATATTGCATGTAATTTTGTGTTAATTTAGCCGCTGCTACTCAAAAACGAATTGGTGAAAGTAAAGTTATTGCTGCAGAAGCAGAAGTTGGTGCTGCAAAGTTGTTTAGAGAAGCTGCTGATATTTTGAACTCTTCTGCTGCCATGCAGATAAGATTTTTGGAAACATTGACCAGTATCTCTGCCAATTCTGGAAACAAGGTGCTATTTTTGCCTACATCTGTTGAAGATTTAACAGTAATTCACAAGAAATAAATTGCTTTGGTTTTATTGATTGTTTTTGATGAATTCATCGATTCTGAAAAAGTCTTGGCCTTTGTTTTTAGTAATCACACCCTTGTTGGTAACGATAGCAGTGATTAAGCTAGCTGGGACTACATCGAATGCAGGGTTCCATACTCCAATTCCAGGAGCAGCAACTTCAACGGTAGCTGTTCTGCCTTTAGTGCTTGTAACTTCAACACCAGCCCTTTCTTCAATAACAATGGCATCCCCACTCAAAGTTTTCATATCGATAGTAGTTAGTGGTGCAGCAACAATGAACATGACGTTATGATAAGCTGCAGCGATTGCTAATTGGTATGTTCCAATTTTATTGGCGGTATCTCCATTTGCTGCAACCCTAAACATTATCGAATATGTACCTATCAGCCCCAACAATAATAGCTTTTACATTCTTCAATTTTAATAATGCAGATGCCATTGAATCGCAAATCAAAGTGGATGGAATGTTTTCATAGACCAATTCATATGCGGTCAATCTTGAGCCTTGGTTATAAGGTCTAGTTTCAGTACAATAGCAGTGATCTAGTTTTCCAGAAAGGTTAAGATCCCTAACGATTCCCAGAGCAGTTCCCCACCCAGCAGTTGCTAAGGAACCGGTGTTACAGTGCGTTAATACTCTGACCGAGTCGCTATTTGCATTTGCAAGGATAAATTCGCATCCGAATTTCCCAATATTCTTGTTATCCTGGACATCTTTAATCAACATTTCTTCTGCTTCGGTAATAACGATGGAAGCCAATTCTGGGCCAGACTTGTCGCCATTATCCCTAACCAAATTGGATAATCTTTCACTGGCTTCAAAGAGATTGACAGCTGTAGGTCTTGAAGTTTTCAAATACTCTAATTTTTCATTGACAAATGTTGCAACCTTATCATTAGTGTCCAAAGTAGTTGGAGAGGTGGTCAATAGTGCATTCAATTCAACTGCTAGAGATAATGCGGCCACAATTGCAATTGCCGGAGCACCTCTGACTTTCATTGTCTTGATTACATGGTGCCCTTGAACTGTGTTTGGCACTGCTTCGTAAACAGTTTCAAAAGGCAAACGCAATTGATCCAGAACTTGCAAATCTCCTCTTTTGTACTTTATTGCTTCCAAAGTCTTCTGGGTCATTTTTAAAAAGTCAAAAATAATTTTTTTATCTAGCTTACGTAAGGTGCTTTTGGTTATGCTGGTTTCGCCACCTTCTTGAAGAAGCTGTCAATTTTGAGATTGCGAGATGTATTCGCGATTGGCTTTCTAGTAGCAACTTTGGGTTTCTTGGCCGGCTTTTCAATTTCGTCTATCGCTTTCTTCTTTATCACTTCTTGGTAATAACTTGGTTGGTTCTCTTTAAGCTCTTGTAGGCTACTGTTAACCGCACTTACCCAAGTCTCGAAAACAATTTCTTTGACACTTCTGCGTTCAAATTATCTGCCAATACATTGTACGCGAATTCTTTCTTTTCCAGATCCACTGCTTCAGGACTAACAAAAGTACCAAGAATACCCATCTCTGGCATCTTTCCTATTAGCTTATCAACCTTGGTCAGCAGCCATTCAAGTAGTTTGTCGTTGGAAATTCTAAAGAAATGCTGTTCTACTTCATAATTATCTTATTAATCAACAATTACGATCGCATATAATCTTTAACCTTTCTTCAAAATTTGGTAATTTTGTCAATTCAATCAAATCTCCTTGTTCATGCAGAATATCCTCCAGAGTGCAAAATCGATCCTGAGTTAGGAATGAATTTACGTTTGATTTCATTAATACCGGAATCATCAAATAGAGTGGACCGTAAGGTGTTGCGACATTCAAGTCTCCATTTTCAATTATTGTATTTCCGACGACAAAGGACGATAATTCATTTTTAAATGATTGGTGTTGCAAGAGCCCATGATCTGTAATGATAAATTGTGCTTCAAACCCATGCGGGTGATTTAATCTTATTACCTTTGGCTCCTGTTCCAGCGTTTGGTATTGGGGCAAGATTATGATTCTGGACATTTCCTGTAAACTTTTTTGGAGAGAATTGTAAAAGCAAGAGGGGTCTTAGGAAGTACGAGCTACGGTAGTCATGGATTATCTGGCCACTCAAATACATGAGATCAGTGACCTTGCAAAGCGGGTAATCGATTGTTGAATATTTTTATTAAAGAGTAATACATATCAATTATCTGATTGTATGGCATAAACAACCATTCATTCAGTTTTGAGTACGAGTTGGTAACCCGCTTCATTGAGACCCTTCTGTGTTGTAATTGGAAGAATAATATCATACAAATCGACATATAAAAGACAGTACATTACGCCACTACCTGTATATCACGGCTTGCAAACCGTACTTTCTTTGTGGATTCGGATTTCATATCAACCAAAGGTACGTGATTATCAGCTCTACCAGAACACTCTACAGCTTCACTATTTAGTGCAATTATTTTCACTATTTCCATGCTTACACTCTTTGGTTGGTGTTTCTCTTTGATCTTGATCGTTGCTAGGTTTTGTAATTGAAGGAAAGCGCGTGTCAAGAAAATGTAGTGTAGAGAGACGATTACCAACTGTATATTGCAGTTATTTGCGATCGTCACTAGATTAATTTAAATTACTATCGAGTGTGAAGCAATACAATTGGCTTAACCAGTCGAATATACTAAGTAGTAAAGCACAAGAGACGATAGTAACAAAGCGTGTACGCTCTTTCTCTTTTGATTCTTTCTGCAGCGAATTATATACTAGAATTGTCAAACAAAATCGCTGGATATTGTCCTGTGCGAAAATTATCGTAATGTAACTCCAATCCGATACCATAGGGTAGGCTATACTGAAATTACCAAATAAATGTGCTATACATAATCCAAACTTTCCAACAAAGATAATTGCAACAATTCCTAACCAAATTTGGCAAATGATCTTTCTTTTGGTGAAATTCTTGTTCAGCAAACCGTAAATTGCAAAGGTCGTGTAGTTTGTGGCCGCAATCCCCAACCCCACACCACCTGAAGCAATATTATATATCACTAGCTCTTCTTTTGAAATCTCTTGCCCCGAGCGCAATAGGAAATATACGGAGAAAACAATAATAAAGCCCAAGAAAGCTGACATTAATTTATAGTGGGATTTAGTTCTAAATTCCTGCCTTAGATACCTATTAAAGTTGAATATAGCGTATATTGCAGTTGCAATAAGTCCTAGCGTTCCAATGTATTGAAGCATTTTCGTTTGTTCAGATTCTTAGAAACGTCACGCAATCGGATATGAAAAGTATAAAGAATTTGGAAAAGGATGTCGATGTATCAATTAAACATTTGCATTTGCACATGAATTGATGTAGATATAGTTATAGTTGTTTATTTTCAGCGAGATGTTTGTCAATTAAATTCTATTGAATCCATAGATTGACCATCTCTTGCAAAGAAGAAATTCATCCGCTGAGAGCATGCGAAACTTTCTGTTCCAACGGGTTTCTGAAATTGGTATTCTTTTGAGGTTCTTTCACGAAATCAGGCTTCGATAGTGAAACCTCTTTCTGCTTAGTTTCAAGGATATCCTTTTCGATTTCTTTATGGATTGCCTCTGGACTACTTTGCCCATCTTTCAATTTTGTTGCGAGTTTCAAAACAGCCATATTCTTGAATCGTTCAAAGTTAAACATGATAACAAGCAAATGGAGAGCAAGGATGTTGAACCCAAAATCCTGGTTACTTTGATACTGACTTGCTACATTAGTAAATTTTACCATACAATGTAAAATACAAAGAGCAGGCCAGCCAGTCAAAGCAGATTAGAAGTAGACACGATCCAATTGCCAACAAGAATTTACTTTTTGCAATACTGCTGTTGTTTCTTCGCAGCAGAACAAAATATATCAATAGTGTTACGTAGATACCTTGAATATTGTCTTCTATAATGACTATAGATAGATAGCATAACTGTACAATTGACGCAACTTCCCATTCAAATAAATCCGTTAATTTTAGTATGAAAAAGCTATTTTTGAAAATACAAAAGGTTAGTAGTAGAAACGGGATGCATGGAAGATATCTATTGAACGAATCTAGGGTTTGACTGAGGACCGCGAATAACTGCAATATCGTTATGTTAACAGTGGTGATTCCTAGAGCCAGCAAATCTATTGAAATTTTGTATATAATTTTATCTGTTTCAGACAAGTTCTGACCTAATCGTAGTAATCGTATCAACGAGAGAATTATCAGTATACCAACCATCGCGGCCATTTTTTGATAGTATCCCTTTACGCGATATTCCGGATGTAGGAACCGATTAAACTGATATAACGATATGCATAGTGTTGGTATAATAGATAGTGTTCCTAGATTTGCTACGATATAATTCATTTGTCAAACTTACGTCAGACGAAAAATATCTCAATCTAAGGACAAAAACATTTAAACAAACAGTTTCCAACTATCTGTTTTAGATACTCATTTGAGTAAACTCGAAATATATAGAGAAACGCCAAATTTGTTAATAGGCAGTTGACCCAAAGTGGAAATCTATGAAAGATTAAATTAATTATGACTAATCTTGATTCAGTCATTTATTATTCTGGTCCGACAACTGGACTGTCTTTAGATTCACTGCCCTCAAATTTTCCCCAGAAAATGGCATTTTCAAACGGTATTTACTGACCGATCCCTGTTCGTCTGTTATATCCACTATTTAGTATTGGAATAATATCTTGATGTGTTTTATAAAACTGTCTAATCGTTTCCCGGGTAAATCCAAATTCCCCTTTTAGTCATAGAGCACTACGGCGGAGTTGCAATTCTAATGTATTGTAAATCCCGCATATAGTCTGTCCAGATGTGTCAAAGAGTAATGTGTTGTACAACATCTGCCTGTATATGTCGTTTTATATCGTGACAGAGTCACCAACCAGCAAGAGGATTAGAGCGGTGGGTATACAATCCTGAAATAGGTATAGAATGAAAGGTTAGTAAGAATAACAATAGCACGTAAAAGGTGATGGGTTTGTTACTTTTGGTCCAAATATTGTTTGAAGCTTGAAATTTGAATTCGATAACAACTTCCATTGATTCGTTTCAGCAACCAATCCGCTATTGTAGTTACTTTCCAATATGATTCAAGAAGCTCGTTGTCGGGGCACTCTATTGATTGCTACAGATAGGTTCCATGGGTTTGCAGTAAAGAAAGATTTCAATTAGGCACATCAATACCTACACGTAAAGAATTTTTGCTTTGCAAATAGATAACTGTGATGTAACTGAAAATTAATCTCCGCTATATAGATCAAACTGATCAAGAAATATTAGGTGTACGAAATCGCACCATCCAAAGATTGCAATAAACCATTCACCTAACACCTCTACCAAATATGAATATCATCCGTAGATCTATAAAAGAGTGAATCAGACATCGGATTATACAATTGGTCCTGTTGACTGAAATGGAGGGACACTTTCACCAAGAATAGACTATAGACGATTCGACCATTCCACATTTATTTCGGTATTGCTATCAATCAACTAACAATCCACATAATTGCAATCATACCAAAAGTGAGATACAACCAAATTTGGTTTCAAAGTAATCGATCATCCAGTACTAAAAAAACACTTAAGGTTTGAAAATTAAAAACTGCGATAGTAAGGCAAAAATCTGCCGAAATACGATTGAAGATCATGTCAAATTGGTGGGAGCTCGTTGTACCGCAGCAGCCTTCGAATCAAAGAACTAGTAATGTTATTTCTGATTATAGTGTCTACAATTGCTGTTCCTACTGATGTTTCCGGGAGAGTTGTCGCTCTGAAGGGTTGACCCTTCTCTGTAGGGTTGACCCTTACTTCACTGCCCAATTATGGAGGATTTAAAGGAGAATTATACATGTCAGCAAATTTCTTGCTGTACATTTTTAAATTTGTTCAACTTTGAAACCCCCAATATCGGTATATTAAAAACTAAAAGAAACTTGCTTTGATTTCCTCTCTAAAATTGCCGATAAGCCAGCAGAACTGTTCAAAGTACTATTAACACTTCTTTGCGTCTTGGATCTACCTCTAGTTTTGACAGATTTTGGCTTTTGAAGAACAATTTTTTCAACAGGAAGTTGGGCCAATAATATCGTAGGCAATTCTTGATCATACTTTACTTGATGTTCAATATTGTGCTTTTCCAAAGCCTTGATCCTAGAGGTAATTTTAATCATGGCCAAGGTTTTGAATTGGTGAAACAAACCAGTCATTGAAATGGTATGAATAGCTATAAAGTTGAAACAGAAATCATTATCGTTCTTGTTTTCGTGGGCTAAGTTAGAGTGGAATTACGATGTAAATAGTCTGAGACAAAATAGCAAATCCAGTCAAATAACGTGACCGCAACACAAGAGGAGATGAGCATAAGAACCTTCATTTTGGCTTGCCTTCCCTTACTCTTGTGATGCAAGGAGTTGTAGATTAAAAATGTAAGGTAAAAGTTTTGCAAATTGTCTTGAGAAACGACCAAAAATGTGAGTGCCTTTCCAACGTCAAAAGTGTAAGTGTAATTCAATAGTTGGAAAGCATCGATAATCAGTAACGCCATTTTGACCCCAAAGACTATTGAAACAATTACCAATATCGCGACCAACACCTTTTTGTATTGGGTTAGCTTTGAATCTAGAACAGAGAATATCATCAAAGTTTGGTAGTTGGATATGGCAATTGCAACCAACACTACATCTATGGATAGACTGTAAAATACAAAATTCCCCGGTGTAAGGCCATTTCCATAATTCAGTACTCGGTAGCACAAAATGAGAATGTTTGCAATCAGATGTACAGTCATCATTTTGTAGTGCGGTTTGCTGCGGTAGCTCGAGTGAATAAATTTGTTGCACAGATACATAGAGAAAAGGAGCGTCGGAATGAGACTGATTGTACCTAAATTTATATTTTCTTGCGACATAGTGGAAAGTACGCGGTAGATCAATGGAAAAAAGAAGAGCTTGATTGCAATTTGAAAACTTTGGTAGGTTGAGCAATGATGTCATTAATATTGAGATAATGAAGATAATTAAATGGTATTGTTCTATAGACATTCTAAATATAAAATTATTTTTTAAAACTCTGCTTATGGTAATGGATAGCCTGATCAACAGCCAAAATAAATTTCTTTTATGGTATACACATATATTTTGGGAAGATGGAAAATATTTCCCAAGTAGATTTGATTCTACAATTTCAAAGAAGCAATATTATACTGTTTTCCTTACTCTGAAAGTAGCTCCGTTAATTTCTGTTTTCAACTACTTTTTCCGGGCTGTTGGAATAGTCAAAAGAACTTGCTGCACTGGGAAGCTTTTTTGATAATTGTATTCTGTGGATTTCGGTGAGAATTTTTTCATTGCATTTCGATTTACCGCCATCCCTACCGCAGTTGTTGATATATCTTACTTTGGACTTGATCTTGATAAGTGCCAAGTTTTTCAGTTCATCAAAATTAAAAGTCAGGCAGATAAAATGGATAGCCAAAAAGTTGAAGCAAAAGTCATTCGCAGTTTTTTCTAAAGATACTGGTTCAACTATTTTTTACCTCTCACATCCTTGTAGAGAAAAAAGGTGATCCAGTCCAAAACAACCAAAATATTGCAGCATACCAATAGTATGATCGTCCTTAATTTTGCATTCCAGTCTCAGCATTGTGAATGTAGTGACTTGTAATACTGAAAGATAATTCCCTTGAATATGGTCTTGGAGGAGGACAACAACCATCAGTGCTCTACCAAGATATAGCTGATAATCAAGTGCAAATCCATAGAATACATTGAGAGCACAAAACACCTCTCTGGCTAGAAATAGGAGGAAATCTATGAGTAGAATAATATCAAAGAAGGTTCCAGTCTCGTATCCAACACAGAAAATATAGATAAGGTCTGCATATTGATTGTAGCTATAGACACAAAACATATTCCAATAGAAGTTCTGTTTATAAGCAGGCCGATCTCTGACAGAGGTTTTCCATACTTTACCAATCGATATCCAGATGAGATTGCAATTAATATCAAAAAGCAGCACATTAATTTGTAGTGGAATTTAATCCTGTATTCACTCCGGAGATATTTATTGAACAGATAAATCGACAGAATGGCAGTTGGAATGAGGGAAGCAGATTTCAAGTTTTCCATACTGATTAGCTTTTTAGACGTGCTGTACGTCATCATATTTATGCTCCATTCAAACAATGAGCAGTTGATACAATGGGGAGCAAATTTTGATGATTTTGGAGGTGATTATCGTAAATCAGGTTTGGAAGAATCGAGAAAACTTTTTCTTTGATTTGGTAACCCAGATGGCGGATACCACTTGCCACAAAATAGATAAACAACTCTACTTTATTCTGATAAGTGCTTTTTCCAAAGGCGAAGGATGTTGCTGGTTCAAATACTTTCTGAAATATTTGGTTGGCATTCTGGAACGGCAAAGGACACTCGTTTCTTTTTCCCTCCTTGAACTTTTGGATCAGAGAAATTGGAAGCGGAGCTTTGCGCGCTGGTACACAAATTAGAGTTACCAGTAGAATTATTGGAGGAATGGACTGTACTCTTCAAAATCTTGGGGCCAGGAAACTTTTTTGGAAAAGGAAGCTTGGTGTTCGGGTCTTCCTTGTTGTACATTACTTGCATACCCACGTCTATACTCTGCAGCGACTTTAGCTTTTTCTTGATTTTTATTGCAGCAAGATTTTTGAAATGATGAAACACACCTGTTAAAGCTAGACAGTGTATGAATATCACGTTGAAACAGATATCATTATCTCCTTTTAATGATATAGCTAAATTAGAAACGCTTTACGATTCAAAAACTTGATCAAAAAGAAACTCAGCCAGTCAAAAAGGATCAATCCACAGCAGTAACCGATAGACAAGGCAAATTTCGTCTTCGCGTCTCTATATTCCGTCTTTTTGTGTAGTGAGTTGAATATCAAGACTGACAGGTATATTCCCTGCAGGTTATCTTCAGTGATTATTAATCCAAGATACAGATTTGCCAGGGTAGAGGGATAAGGGAAAGCAAAGATATTGGTTACTCGAAGTATAATGAGTATTGCTTTAGAAATAAACAAAATACAAACACTTCCCAGATAAATGTCGAACACAACTTTCCAATTGCCAATTTTTGGATCCAAAATGTGGAAAATTCGAAGTGTTTGTAAATTGAGGACTACAATAGATAGCAATCCAAAATCAATTGAAATCCTATAAACTGCCATATCAAGTTCTGAAATTGATTGACCCATCCTGAAAACTCGATATACCAAAAAGAGCAGAAGCAGAAATAATATTACAGCCATATATCGGTAATTTGGCTTGCATCGATATTGAGGATGGATGTATTTGTTGCATACGCACAGTGTGATAAAAGCTGTAGGAAAAAGCAGAGCAGTTTCTATATTTTCGACTATTTGCTGCATTCTACGTAAACCAACGTCATCCAAAAACGCCTTCTCATTGGTATATTTTTCAATTTTGATTGCTATTACTGGATGCACAGAATTTTTACATACAAAATGCAGTCCAGTCTTGTAGGATAAATATGCCGAGCATGTATCAACTGTAATTATTATTTGGAAGTTTTTTAAATTTGGTAATGGTAATGTATGAATTGGAAACAATCGCTTACTTCAATTTATTCATGTATTCTATCTCTAAATGCATAATCCAGAAAATATTCAATTACTCAATGATTCTTTCGCGTTACTTTTTTCACATAGGCGTTATCACTAGCTTTTGAGATGGCTTTCTTAATGCCATGTTTTGAACTGATCAAATACAACTGTCAGTCCTATCGAATGTGAGCTAATAATTGCAAAACTGATATCGTTTCCAACCTGAGAGTTATTTGCTCAGTTAGTAAATATTTACGATCTGTTTGGATGTTCATGTAGTACCCGAACCAGTCCAACACAGGATATCAGTAACATATTTAGTTTAGATTTGCTTGCTTGCGTAATTTTTTCGAGTTTACGATGAATAAGAATAGACAGGTAATACCTTGAATATTATCGAAAACAATCACTGGTCCCACTGAGAGATACACGAACAACTTTTAGAATAAATTTGGAGTTCTGATATTGCATATAGCGCTTCGTGTATGACAATAATAAATGTGTAGTTAATGAACTCTTTAATCTTGGTTCCAATATACAGAAAATCACGAGCGTTTGAAAATTGATTACTCCAACTCCCAATAAACTATACCTGATGTAAGACGATACAATATCAATTCATTTCCAGTTATGCTTGTATTCGTTCCAGATAATCGATAAACACATGATATGGCTGTCCAAATTTGAAACCCAGTCATCACCCTGTAATTGAGCTTGATTCTATAAGGCAAATGCAGAAATTTGTAAATGATTAATAGTGAAGCACATAGAATTGGAACTAGTATTAATGTGATATAGTTTGAGAGCATGGAAGAATATTTCTCCGAGTAGGGAACGTCACCCTGCAGCGGTCATCAAAAAATCGCAGAGTATATGGAATCTTGTAAATCCTCGATATCAATTCATGATTTGTCACTCCATTTTGCCACAAACGGTGGCACTTTTCTGGATCAGGAATTTCAATTTTTCTCGCTGAAAAAATGGTACTAAACACAAGAACTGAAACTGAAGCTTACGTTATTGAATCCAAGGGAGCCCCAGCTGTATTGAAGACGATTCCACTTGCTCCTCTTAAAGATGATGAAGTGGAAATCGATATGAAATTCTGTGGTCTCTGCCATACAGATTGCCATATGCAAAACAATGATTGGGGCATTACTACCTACCCATTAGTAGCCGGACACGAGGGTACTGGGATTGTAGCTGCTGTAGGACGAAACGTTACCAATCTAAAGGCCGGTGACCATGTTGGAGTTGGTTGGATCAGAAACTCTTGCAAATCTTGTCGTCAATGTATCCAAGGAAAGGAAAACCTTTGCGAACATGTTTATCAAGGAGTATTCTTGGGAAAGAATGCAGGAAACTGGGGTCGCCAAGTAAACCTTGCTAATCTAGGGTTGCGAACTTCAAGGTTGCTTTGCTAAAATCATGCATATTGATGCCAGGTTTGCGTTCAAAATCCCTGAAACTGTCGATTTAGCAAAAGTGGCTCCGTTACTGTGTGCTGGTATCACTGTCTGGGAACCAATCATTGGTAACTCCTACTAATTTAGATTATATTACTCCAGGGTCAAAAGTTGGTGTTGTTTCTCTTGGTGGGTTGGGACACATGGCAGTCAAGCTTGCTAAAGCAGTTGGTGCTGAAGTTACCGTCCTTAGTTCTACCGATGGTAAACACAAGCAAGCACTTGACTTGGGAGCCCATCACTACTACAACTACAGCAACAAGGAGACCTTGAAAGATGTAAAGCTGGATGTAATTATTGACACTTGCCCAGTTGCAAACAATCTGGAATTATTCCTTTCTCTTTTACACGCCGGCGGTACTTATGTTCGTGTGGGCATTCCATCTGGGGCAACTGCAAAGTTTGAATATAACTGGATCGGCCTGGTATTCAATGGGCAAAAGATTGTCGGTTCAATTGTTTCTGGCTCAAAGAACACCAACAAACTTATTCAAGTAGCTGCAAACAACAACATCTTGAGTGATGTCACTGAAGTCCCATTTTCAAAAATCAATGAAACCATGAAAGGGCTCTTGGGAGGGTCTTTGGATACTACCAAAGCTTTCCGTTATGTCTTGAAATGGGATTGAATAAATTCATAGTGCATTCATAAATGTATTAAGTATAATATCAAGTGTACCATTTAGAAACACCTGCATCTGCAACAGGCTCACGATTTGGAATTAAACATTCAGTTATTTCATAGTGGCTGCTCAATTCCTACATTAACAAGAATATACTCTCCAGGTTGGATGGTCCAGATGTAATATTGTTTGCAACTTTGCATAATTAGGGTCCTGTTGCTGTTCATGAGTAGGTGGCTCGCAACTCTCGATAATCAGCCCATTCTCAGAGTTCTCTTGAATATTAACTCTGCCATCCCTAACCAAGAATGATATATAAAACAGGTTTTCTACTGATTGAGAGAATGATTTTGGATTGATAAAGAATTTAAAGAAATTGATTTCATTTTCCGTTTCTTCTAGTTTTTCCAAACACTGATAAATTGCTTGAACATTTGCGGATGTTTCATTTGATTGTCTTTGTACATCACTTTCTTTTAACTGCGATTAATCCAAATCAACCTGCTCTGGTTTTACCAGCTTTGATTTATCCTTTTGTAAACGCACAGCAGCTTTCCTAGGTCCGGCTACTTTTGGCTCTATCTCTAGTGCTCCAAACATGAATCCAGTTGATGGCGGTAGTAAACATGCACGTTTTGTGAATCCAGAACTAGGTTAAATTTGAAATACATTCCACTCCAGTCACTTCCAATTTTCCTCTTTGCTTTATCAACAAAATCGTTCAAATCGAACGCAGATCCACCAATTTTGAGCTTTTGAGCTTTCGAAGCAGCGATTTCAACCGTTTTCAACAAGAACGTTGAATCCAATACTGCCTCTTGAGTGGTTTTCACTGAGTTAAGTTCCTAGTACCATTGTTAAACAGATGGTTTCCTTCCCGTAACTTTTCAATAAGTTTTTCAGTGTCCCCGTTTATCAAGGCTTGTCGTTCCCCTTAGTTGAGATAAAAGATACCGTCGGTGGCATTCGTCAATTCTCTGTAATCCGCTCGAAGCTGGCGTTTGTCTTGCAATGACTGTGATTTATTTTTCTTTTGGGCCATTTGAGATCCCAGCATTTGCAGATTTAAATTCGGACTTTCAAAATATTTTTGAATTTTTATTGCGATTATAGATTCCAATATCTGCCTTTACAATCTTCACCTGAAGTGAAGAACCCAGGATCCGTGGGGCTGGCCGCGATTGTGTGTATGTAGTTGTCATGGACATTTCTAATTCTCTTGCATAATTCACCTGTATTAACCATGAATACCATTTCTAGAATTCCATACACAGATTGTATGGTTGGACGAGTCAGAACCAATGATATATTCCTCATTGTAAGAAAAAGTCATTGGTGCGCAGTCAAACTATGTAAGGCACACATTACCTTTTGAAATGCTCCAGAATAAGTACAAACCACTTTACCGCTTCCCATATCCCATAGCTTCCCCTTTCCATCCAGCCCAGTAGATAACAGATAAGAGTTGGACTTTGTAAATTCTATCCCGATAACTGAAGCGCCATCGTGAGCCTTTGATATTGTATTAACACACCTTCCTGACACTGTATCATAGATTTTTATAGATCCATCAATGGAGCAACTGGCAAATGTTTGTCCATTAGAAGCATATCGTACTTTGGTAATCGCCCCTTGATGATGATCTGCAGGATTCGACGGAATAAATACTTTCATTGTCTGGATATCAAATAATCTGACTGCATGATGGTCAGTTCCAGAGATAATGAATTCCCCAGACGGATGGAAAGATATTGAGCGCACTGGATATGCATCTGATAGATATCTAAACCCTCTCTTTGAGTTTTGCTTTTGTAAATCAAAAAACTTTATCTTGTAATCATCTAGAGTTACTTTCAATGTACCTGCACACGATGCTAAAACAGCGCCATTAGGATGAAAGACAACTTCATTGACGGGTCCGGTATGATCATACAGAGTCTTTAGTACTTTCTTTTCGTCTCCGTCGCCTCTGGTTTTTCTGGCAATTAAATGTGCATCCAAAACTTTTAATGAAGTGTCTATATTAGAATGTTTCTACCATGAGATCCAGTAGCAACATAAGCGCCGTCCTGACTGAAAGCTTGGAGTTAGAATTTTCTTACCGCAGGCTCTAACTGGTTCTTTATGCATTGTGGTAAATATTGCGCTGTAGTTTGGTTGGTAGGAAACTACATTTAAATATAAAGTACCAGAAGGATTACTGAAATCAAATTCGCCATTATCAACTTCCACTTCTTCCTGAACTGGCTCCTGCTCTTCTTGGATATTAAACTTGTTCAATGCACAGATTTCAGCAAGCTTGTTGTTTGGTTCTGGGGATATTCCGATAGCGTCGGCGACCGTCTTTGCTGCCGTGTAAAACCCATATTCTTTCAGTTGACTGGATTAAATGGTTGATACCTCACTATAAGTGAAAGGACTTTTTCTTGGTTTATGTCTGTCATTTTTTGGAGATCAGAAAACAAGAATGAAAATATTATCCTGGAATGTCAACGTAATCATCCTTCACGGTAGGGAATCAAGACAGTCAAAGAGTACTATCCTTGGAAGCAGTGTGATTTCGCCGGCATAGTAAACGGACTGGACGCGGATATTATTTGCTTCCAGGAAGTAAAGCAAACCCTCCAATCGCTACCGTCCTCTTACACTCATGTACCGGATTACGATATATTTTATTCGCTACATAAAGACAAAGGTTACTCTGGAGTGGCCACCATAGTCAAAAAAGCTATTTCGCCAGAGTTTGTGGAAATTGGAATGTCTGGACTAAAAGAGTACAACCTGGGATGCTTGGACGAATTACACCAGCAATTTACAAAGGAGGAATTAATTGAATTGGATTCTGAAGCTCGAGTTATAATAACTGATCACAAACTTTTTGTACTATTCAATGTGAGATATATTTCTTATCCTAGATTTATTTCCCCAACGACGCCAATGAGACTAGATTTGAATTTAAAATGAAGTTTTCAAAAGCGATTGAAATACGAGCTGGTAGTTTTATGAAACAGGGCAGAAGTGTGATTATTGCTGGCGATGTTAATGTTTCCCATAAAGAACTTGACCACTGCGACCCAGCTCAAAGTATAAAAGATAACAATCTTTCTAGCTTTGATGATGCTGTTGCTCGAAAGTGGTTTAACGCTTGGGTATATCCAAACGGACAGCTTATCGACAGCTATCGCTGGTTTTACCCTGACAAAGAAAAGGTTTTTACAGTATGGAATACTAAGATCAATGCTCGGCCAGCCAATTATGGTATTTGTTCCTAATCCTAGGCACTAGGATTGATTATATATTGGTATCAAAGGATTTGATTGACCTTGTTAAAGATGCTCAAGTACTATCCGATGTTTTGGGAAGCGATCACTGTCCTGTGAGTTTAGAATTCAAAGAAACCCTTCCAGAGTCTGAAACTTTGGTTTTTGACTCGCTCAAGAGTGATTTGAAAAAGCCGCATCCACTCTGCACTTATTATTGGGATAATTACTCTGCCAAGCAACTCAAAATCAACAATTTTTTTAAAAAGGTAGCAAAGCAAGATATTGTACATACTTTTCCTGTACAAAAAGTTCAAAAGAAACCAACTCAAAAATCCATGAAATCCTTCTTGGTTGAAAAGGTTTGTCACGCTTAATTTAGCAGAATCAAAATATAATCGAAAAAGTTGATTTGGAGCAAGTTATCGCACTAAATTATCTGGAAAATAACATGATACCGCCCCCAAATGAAGATGGAGGAAGCAAATCAAAGGGTTGGGACTTTATGTTGAAAAAACGCGCAGTTCCAAAATGCAACCATGGTGAGGACTGCATAGAAATCATGGTTAAAAAGGCTGGCCCAAACAAGGGAAAGTACTTTTATTCTTGTGCTCGAAGTGTAGGCAACACCTCCGACTCCAAATGTGATTTCTTTTCTTGGAAATAATTCGTGTATTATCCAGCAATCTTATTAGCAATAAATTAATGTAAGATATTATTAATGTTTGATCTATAATGCGACTATCAAAAGCACGGAGATATAATAGTATTTGACGTCACCCCAAAAAACCTAGACATTTTTACAATTTCAATGATTGATCAAGAATTAGCAAAGAAATTGCAGAGTCAATTACCATTCTTGCCTGGATATCAATTTGAAATTGACAAAGTACTTTCTCCATTTATAATAGACAAAGTCCAGACCAAACGAACGTAAATCACACGCTTTCGACTATTGCAATAATGTGCCTGTATTCAAAAGCGAAGCTAGTGGAATTGGTATATCTTGCTAACATAGGCGGTGTATGTTTGCCAGGACAAGTCCAAAAGAAAGTTCATACTTCATTGGAAGCCTATCCGCATTCTTCAAACGGAACTTCAGTTCCAGCCTGGGTCGCCTTTGATAGAAAAGTTCTGAGATTCTATGGTTATTTCCAAGAAGGAGTACACGAAAGAAGAGAAGAAAAATATAGAATTAGAAGGTACTATTGGTTTAATCATAAGAGTAAATGTATATTTCTACTTGGAAGACGATTCAGTGCATGTTAGTGAGCCAAAGACTCCAAATAGCGGTATTCCACAAGGCACATTGATCAGACGACACCGCATTCCAAAAGCTGATTCGCTCAATGGTCAACACTATATTGTTTCAGACTTTAACGTTGGAAACCAAATTACTTTGTATTCCAGAACCATCAAATTGGTAGGGTGTGACCAATTTACCAGAGTAATTGAACGTTAACCTGCAGGACTTTTTGAATCAAATTGGTATTAGTGTACCAGCAAACTCGGAATTCCCAAGTGATCCGTATGAGACACAACGACAAGAAATGCTTTCTAGAATGAAGGCCACCAGACCAAGCGTTCCAAACTTGACTTTGAAACAGTTCTTGGAAAATGATAGGCGAGTTCTTCGATTTTATTGCGTATGGGATGATACAACATCGGTATTTGGAGACCTTCGACATATGGTCCTCCATTATTATCTAAGCGATGATACTATAGAAATTAAAGAGTCTATTCCACCAAATTCTGGCAGAGAGTCCAATACATTATTCTTGAGAAGATGTAAACTACCTAAACGCCCTCAAGTAAACAACAGCACAAATAATGACCAGAATGTTGAATGTTTTTCTGATGCCGACCTGATGATTGGAAGTGTCATCCACCTCTATGGAAGACCGTTTGTAATCTGCGATTGCGATGAATTCACAAAGAACTACTATAGAGAAAACTACGATGTAATGGAATTCGATCCAGTGAAAATCAGTGAATTCCAGGATGAATCTTCCAATGTTCCATTCTTTGATGTCAATACTCAACACGCCGCTGCTGCCGGAGAGCCAGCAGCCCTTTTAATCGGAAATGAAACGCAAGGAAAGAAAGATTTCAAGAAACTAATTGCATATGATGGCATCACTCTTCGATTCTTGGGAAGCTTAATCTCTTCAAAGCAAGTTGATCGAGACCGCAAATTTGTCATTTCATTCCACTTGGCCGACGATACAATCAGCATTTTTGAACCTAGGGCAAGAAATAGTGGAATCATTGGAGGAAAGTTTTTGGAAAACAGAAAGATCAAGAAGCCAAAGAGTAGCTTGTACTATTCCTCAACCGATTTCTACATAGGTAAACGAGGGCTAATTTTAGGTGCTGAGTTAGTATTTTATGAGCACCACTTTAAGATTAATGGAGCCGATGAATACGCTCTAAAGTTTATGGACTCTAACCCAACCTTGTTCCCAAAACATACTAAATAAAGGAGGTTTATTTGATAACTGTCCCGCGGTTCATCCTGCAGTTGAGCGATCTGACTGCAGCTTCCCTATAGCCGATAAACAATTCTAAAATTTTCTTGTCGCGAACTGCAATCAACAAAAAATGTCTGAAAACCTGCTCAGGGTAATACACTATTAATTCGCAGCATAAAAGAGCGCCAACAAACGATCCGAACAAAGTTCTTGTATCCAGATATGCGCAAGGAATTTACAATCCAAAGAGCAATTCAGCAAAGCGACAAGTGCTTGGAGAGACTACTAACAACATCGAACCACCGACTAAGCGTTCTAAAACAATGAAACCTCCAGTAGTGGCTCAGCCAGTTGTTCAACCAAAGCCTGTTAATCATGTCGCAGCAGCAAAACAGGCAATTAAGGAAAAGCAACAAGTAAAAGATAGACGTATTAGAAAAACCGGAATGCTACCAACCTACAGCCATGTGAAATCAAAAGTAAACTCGAACATCAATATGGCTAGATCTGCTGATTCAAATTCAAGTCTAATGAACGATTCTACAATTGTGGATGATTCAATGGACATTGACATGTCAAGTATTTCGAATTCAAGATTATCTGCCAATACTAGCGTATTGTCTACATCCACGCTTGTACAATCTAAATTGAATTCACCACTTGCCGGATCACTTCAACGTGTAAATAGAGTGTCCAAGCTCTCTGAATTAACGCGATCTCATTCAATTGCAATTAATGTGTCGCCAATCAAGAAGGAACTGAAAAAAAGTTTTACCTTTCCTTCAGTCTACAGTGAAAACTCGCGCAAATTGAAACCGCTGATTAAAGTCAAACCAAAGTTGGTGTACCACGATCCAATTAAAGTGGAAGAATATGCCGCAGAAATATTTATTTATTGGAAAGAATTGGAAGTAATTCAGCCTTTATGTTAGATTCAAACGTTGCCTGATTCAATGTACATGTCCAGACAACCGGAACTAGACTGGGGTATGCGCAACGCCTTAATTTCATGGTACTAGTTGTTAATTCTAGGATATTCCAGGTGCATGCGTACTTTAGACTTTTGCCAGAAACTTTGTATCTTGCCACAAACTTGATTGATCGAACTCTTACGCACAAGAGCATTAGCATGTCCAAATTACAACTAGTTGGAGTTACATCGTTACTTATTGCCTCTAAATATGAAGAAATTCAGAGTCCAATGATTTCAGATATGGTTTATATGACAGCAAATGGTTATAAAGAAGAGGAAATTAAAACCGCTGAACGCCATTTACTTGGAATAGTCTCCTATAAAGTAAATATTATTAATTCAGATTGGCTACCCTAATCCATTGAATTTCTTGAAGCGATTCAATTGTGAAGAAAAGGAGCGCCATCTTTGTGAATACTTTTTAGAATCAATGATGCTTGGCAAGCAATTCATTGGATACCCTCCTTCATTGCAAGCTGCGGCCGCATATTTCCTCACTTTAAAAACTCTCTATGACAAGTCTTGGGTAAGAAAAAACTAACGCAGTCGCGCATTTTGGTAGATATTTCTGGTTATCACGAAGCGCAGCTTTTAGAGTGCGTATACGCCTTACTGGAGTTCCTGAATTCTGAAGAGAACATGACTGCGTATGAAAAGTTTTCCTCCTCCGTTTATTCCAAAGTGTCGGTGTCGATGCATAATTTTCTAAGGCAAAGGAGCCAATAATAAATACCGTTTTAATCCTATTTTCCAACCATCCGCTGGCAATATTTTTTCTGGTCTTTTTTTCTTCAATTTGTAAAATGCAATCCTTCAAAAAGAAACTCTTTGCAACGAGAGCAGATGGCTCAGACAGTTCAGAAGGTGAAATTATAATCGATATATCCGACAACGATACCGTTTCAACGCTAGAAAGTGAAACCGAAGAAGAACAAGAAGTAAAGATAGAACCTGAACCACCTGTTTTAGAAAAAAAAACAATCAAGTTGCAAAAGAAGGATCCCAGAGTCAAAAAGTCATGGGCAGACGATCCTATAGAAAACAGAGGCAGGGAAAAGCGCCATTCTGAAGTATTCAACCGTAGATCAAACGATAATGCAACAACTTCTTCCAAATGGGCACATGATTTATTTAACGAGGACGATAGCGATGATGATCAGGAAAGAGTCCGCTCTTTCAAGCGTAGTAATAAAGGGAGGAAAAAGGTAATTATCTTGTAATGTAAGGATAAATCCAGGAAAGCTGCTCCTTCTGAAGCTATCAAAGAAAAGGATTCTAGTAAAAGGGCGATCGATAATAGATCTATTCCTGATCAGGACCTACCACCAATTAAGCAGTTGAATATTGAAGAAAAGAAGGAGGAAATTGTTGAACAGCCAAAAGTGCGACGAGTGCTATCGCAGGCATCTAAAAATCAACTCTTGGCTTCAATCAGTCGGCCAGAGGCTCGTCCAATTGATAGATCTGTCAATGAACCCAAATTAGACAAGGAAAAATCAAAGGAAAAGCAAATGGAAAACCGCCACGAAAAGAATGAAGAAAAGACAGATCGAATGGATAGGGAAAGATATGAAAATATCCGTTTGGAAAGAAATGGCGAAAGAGAAAGAAACGATTTGGCTCGTCAAGAAAGGAACGGAGAGCGAGCTGAGCAGTTAAGGTTAGAAAGGAATGAACACCTCAAAAGTGAACGAGAAAAAGAATATTCAGAGAAAAAGGACAGCAGTAGGGATCGTTCAGAGCGGTATGACCGTAAAGAAAAGGAAAGGTACGACAGAAACCAAAAATCTTCAGAAGTTACTCTAGTGGATAGAAACAGTAATCGATCCCCAAAACTGGATAAACAGCCCAAGTATGAACGAGAAGTGGTTGTCCATGAAAAAATAGTCGTGGAAAAAAGGGCCAAAACCAATTTGAAGAGAAATAGCACGTCTAGCCAGGCCAATGACCATACATCTAATGCCTCCATTGAAAAGTCTGATAACCCGGAAGAGCTCCAAGACCAAATAGTTAGCACCGCAAGTGGCTGGGCGATTTACAATCCATCCCCAAAGATAGAGTTGGATATGAAAAAGGATGTTAAATCTAAATCATATGATAGTAATAGAAAGAAACGGCCTGCCACATTCCAACCTCCCCAACAATTAATTAATGTTCAACCAATGATTACTCAGTCTGGACAAATGGTATTGCTTACAGAAACAGGGCTTATGGTCCCGGCAACCCCAGATATGTTCCAATCCTACCAGCAGCAGTATATGTACCCACCACCACCACCACCAGAGCAAACTCCATACGCATACTCTTACCCATCTTATTATCCAGGCGATGGAGCTGCACCAAACCCAGAAGTTTCAAAGAAAATATCATGAATCTTTTAATTCCTTTTATAAAAAATAATAAAAAATTATATCATTAGTATAGTGGGTGATGGCGGATACATTTGAATTTTGGGTTGGATTTTTTCACTTTCCATGCCAAGCCAAGACCTCATTACAACGGTAAGCAATACCATTGACAGTAACCTTACAATAATTAGGACCGGAATTTCAGTTGGGATAGGAATATCGCTAATCAGCATAATTTCATTCACCCGACATGGTTCAAGAATCAAACAAGACAGCGCACTACTTTCGACAATCACCAGAAAGCAAGGCAAAATATACGGCAAACTATATCCCAAAGACCTTAATTTGTTTTACCACGAACCTCTATTTTACCGTCTGCTATTCGGCAGAACAAAGCAAATCAAACCGCAAAATTGTTTAAGGTTCAAGTACGCTGGATTGGCAGATACAAAGTACTTTGAAAACGTAAATTATTTCCATTTGAAATTGCTTGGTAATGGTTACGGTGTTCCCTTTGTTAGACTAGTAAGTGGTTTTTAATTAGAAATGGTATCATCCATGGAAAACCAACATGTTGAACTATTTGGTAAAGAATGGTTATTCAAAGTTGGATAAATCTAGTTTGCATGGGCTCGCAGAATCACATATTAAAGCTTTAGAGAAATTGGAAGCCAAAGCTGCGAAAAAGAAGCTTGGGGTTTGGGAATCATAATATTTTATTGTTTCTCTTGTTGCGGGTTTTGAATCGACATTATTTTACACTAAAGTTAATAAAAGATACCTGGTACTGGAGCATAATCTTTTTGACAGTTTCGTAGCGAGACTCTTGTGCTTTTAATTCTTCAGCAAACAATAGGGACATCTCCTCATTAGATTTGCACTACTATCAACTTGAGTTACCTTTTGTTCCAGTTCTGTTGTACATTTGGAATATTCTTGCTTCAGGTTGATGTAGTCCCGCTCAGTCTGAGAAAGTTCGTCAATCTTGTTCTTTAGCAAGTCTATTTCAAAATTACAGTCTTGTACTCTCTTTTGGAGAATATATATTTGCGCGTCTTGCTCTTTTCGGTCTTCCACTTTTACTTCTTGTACTTGTTGGTTTTTAAGGCTTTCAATTTCCTTTTTCAACTGCTCATTGTGTGCTTGCAAATTGGTTAACAATCCGGGATTGTACGACTGTAGGCTATCATTTAGATGTTTTAATTCCGATATTTCCACTTTAAGTGCTTCACATTTGTTATTTAGAGAGTTAATTTGAACAGCTTTCAGCTCCACCTCAGTTTTAAGATTTTCCAGTTGTGTGTTTGATTCACTTTCAAAATACGCCTGTTTCTTTTGCAGTCGATCTAGTTCCTCTTTTAATTCTCTGTTTTTTAAGGTTGTCGCTTCCAACTCTATGATCGAATTTTTCAATTTCAATTCCTAACTTAGAAATAATATTACAGCATTTTCAACAGCTTTTGCCTCTACTTCCGACTCGAACCCAAGTTTACGAAGATTTCTGATATGCATAATATGGTATTGTCGCATGCATTCCTTAAAGAAAGTTTCATTCATTAGGATAAAGTAATAGATTTTGTAAAACATTACTGAATTCAATTCATCAATTCCTTTTGACTTACTTGAGGGCTATATTACAAGTGAGTTACCAAATCCGATGGAATTATTGGACCGTGCAGAAACGTATTGATACGCATAATTGAAGCCGATACTTGTTCTAGAGTTTCAAATTCCTCAGTGATTAACTCTATATTGGAATCGAATTCCTTTACACATAGTTGAAAACATGAAATGATGATATCCGATGCTTCATTTTTCAAAAACCAAGGTTCCTTTCTTTCCTTTTCGACAGTGCTGACAATTGCATTGAGATGGCACTTGTGTGATTGAATCAAATTTTCTATTCTCTTTGTTATATAAACTTTTTCGTCCCATTGAGCAGTTTTGTGGGCAATATCGACGTATTTTTGTAACGAATCTGGTGCAACTTTGAAAGATGCAGTATTTGGAGGAGGTACGTATCGATCATTCAAGTAGTCAGATAGACACGCCAGGACATTGCATGGGTACATGCCGTATAGGACGGTATAATATTGCTGGACACATGTTCTTATTGCTGCAATGCTGTGATTTAATAAAATCTCATCCATATCTAATTATTAGCAATACCAACCGTATTTTCCATGCTCAGCATTGTACTCCCTTTTAGGCGACGCATGTCTCAACATTTCCGGATACCAAACTTCCCATTTGATTGCAGTAATCAATACAGATAGCAATTCATCCAGTTTTGAAACGGATTTAACTGCAACTATTGGCAAGAATATTGTAATAATGGTCAAAGCAGTTTGAAATATACAGATATCAGTGTCGTTAACTGTGGATGAAATTACCGTTCCAAACAAATCGGCATCAATCAAATAATAAGTTGGTGTATCCTACATAAGTTGAAGAGAACCTCTACAATCAAGAACAACTTCAAGAGCATAAATGCGTGCAATCGAGTTTCGACTTTTACTGCCAATTGATTCAGCAAATTGTAAAAAGATAGTGGGTTGGACATTCCATATTGAAAGGCGACATATTCAAGTTTTGGTATCCGGTTTGGATCAAGTGGGATATTATATTCAAAGACTGATTTCCCTGCAACTATTTGTTCAAATGTATCCCATCTTCCTTGAGTTTCGCTCACATAAGTATCTAGAATCTTTCTTGCTGCTAGAGCGAGAGTTGTCTGGTATTCGCTATCTGGAGGCACATACGTTCGAAATGTATCTGCGAGCAGTTTTGTAGCTGTTTCGCCATCCTCCAAGTTTGAGGGGTTGAGTAAAATAGAGATCAAATAGTCGAAATGATCCAGAATAAATCTACCTGGTTCAAATGCTGGTTGCAGCACCTGTAATACTTGTAGTTTATTGGGTTCGGGTATGGATTGTAGCTGTCCAGAGAGCTTATCTAAATCATTCTTGTCATCAGGGTTCCATGGATTGTGTAGGGCAAATGATTCCAGTTCTCTGATATCCAACACTTCTGCAGTGAGCAACTCTTGCAATTTACGAAGAGGCATCCAATATCAAAAATATTTAAAAAATGAAAAATTTCACCAGTACACAAATGATTTATTTAGTGCTTCTTTGGAGCCTTGGACAAGATGACAGAGAACTTTTCGAATGGAGTCTTTCCAAGAGCGTTTTCAGCCCACAAGTCAGGAGTGAGATATCCGTAGGTGTTGGAGATAGCCATGAACAAGGCCTTCAAGAAGTTACCTTGGGTCTTGGTAGAACCACGGGTGGTGGTGTAGCAATCTTGAATACCAGCAAGTTGAATCAACTTCTTGGCAACAGGAGCAGCGACGATACCAGTACCACGAGGAGCAGGGATGATTCTAGCAGTAACTGAACCACATTTTCCGTTTACCTTGGATGGGACAGTGTGTGGTTCTCCGAGGATGGATCCCCAGTAACCACGACGAACTGGAACGACGGAAAGCTTGGCAAGGATGATAGCACCTTTAATGGCACCAGCAACTTCCTTGGAGCACTTTACACCAAGACCACAGTGTCCATCACCGTCACCAACAATGACGAAAGCCTTGAAACGAGTACGTTGACCAGCACAAGTTTGCTTTTGAACAGGCATGATCTTCATGACTTCGTCCTTGAGGGTTGGCAAGAAACGGTCAACAATTTGATACTCCTTGATTGGGAGAGAGAAGAGGTAAACTTCTTCAATAGAACGAATGTGTCCTTCGTTTACCAAACGTCCAAGCTTGGTTACTGGAACCCACTTGGTTTCTTCAGCATCTCTTCTTCCACGGCGTTGGCCACGTCCTCTCTTGTCATCACGTTTTCCACGTCCTCTTCCGAATCCAGTTCCTTGGGCTAATGCGTTGTCAGCCATTTTTTAAAGTAAAGAAATTCAGAACATGCTTCAACTTTTTTTTGTGGTATGTGGAATCTGATTGGACAATATTTTCCGTGTCACGTGATTTTGACTTTCCAAAAGTGAGGTTATTTTGCTGCTGTAGAGATGGCAATGATCTTTACTTCTCATCCCAAAATCAAAGAGCCTCACACCCTCTCTTTATTCCGATTAGTACTGGACATCAGTCTACATCTTGGAAATACCTTAAATGCCTGATTTGGCTAGAGTCTATTGTACAGCATGATTGTAGTCCAGAACCGCATTACTAAACGAATACCGTTTTATAAAGTGAGTATCGTTCCCCCAGTCCCTCAACATCAGCTAGTGAACAAGTCTTTGTAGACTAAATATTTATTGAGAAGCATTCTCCAATTCAGGAAGGTCGTCTGGAAGATCTTCGTCGTCGGAATCATCGGCTGGAGCAAGACCTGCACCACCATTTCCTCCCATCATTTTCAACATGTCAGGGTTGAATCCGCCGGCACCTCCCATCATTTGGGCTAATTGATCATTCATTCCAGCCATTGGATCTGGTTTTTCATCCTCATCTTCATCTTCATCTTGATATCTTGAAAAATCAGTCTTTACAAAGGCCAATTTGCCAGCTGCCTTTTGTAATCTGCTCCAGAACTTTGTTTCCTTGTTTGCTTTTTCAAAAGAGAGTTCAATGTGTCTGGAGGTTTCAACTTTATGCAAGGTCTAAAGTTAGCCGAAATCTTACCGATGGTTGAACTTCACCAAAGAGCTCAATATCAAAGGCGTATGGAATGCCGTTGCTTGAACCAGAGAATGAAACATTATTTGCAGTTAATTTTACATCTGTGTTTTCGGCATCCTGCAAGTTGACGGTCAAGAAAATCTTGTTCTTGTCTTGAGCGTAGAGAACTTGCGGTGCTCTTACTGTTGTTGCTGGAGTACTACAATCAGAAATATTCTTACCTAGTCATCATTTTTATTTGGAAAGTTTGAAGATCTCTCTCCAGAAAGTTCTCTTGCGCCACATTAACCTTCCATGACAATCTGCAATGGTTGATATTTCCGAAACTAGATATGTAGAACGCTCGTATACCAACAAATGCAGATACTTGCTAGGAGTGCACCTGATTATTACTAAGTACTTTGGAGATCGCGTTAAATCAATTCAAACTAGTCGAATACAGCTATAATCTCAAAGAATAAATCTCTCCTATTGAATTTATAATTCTGGTATTGACCTTGGATTCAAAGTCATTGTTTAGTTTTCCCCATGATAAAGCAAAACGTCAAAACTGTCAAAGATGAAAATATTGAAAACATATTAGACATCTCAAATACGACACCCAGAAGTGTCCACAAAGCGAATTTGAACATTCCTATAGTAATCTCTAATTTGGAAGATGAATACTTTACTCCTGTCACAAGAGATTTACCAAGGAGTAGATCCCAAAATGTTTTTATTTCAGACGTGATAGACGAAACAGAATACCTTGACGGCTCAATTACTAGCAAAAAGTCAAGTTCCAGCGTACGTGGTAGCTCTGCATCCTTGCGTAACTCAGATACATTAGTACCTCATTTTGATGATAATGTAAATCAAACCCCAATCGAACAATTAAAAGATGCAAGCAATGACACCAAGTATGAATATTTAGAGATTGAGGAAGTGGAGGACATGTCACCAATAGTAATGAGTTCTAATCCAATCTCAAAAAATAAACAAAAACGGGATGTTCACACTACAGAGGAGCTACAGACCCAAAGCTCTGTTTTGGAAAGTGATAATGTAAATATATCCAATTTACCAACAAAAGATGCTTTAGAAATTAACGAATTGGAAGAATTTTCTCCAGTGCATATTGGACCAAAGAAAAAGCAGTGTAGTGACTCCAAAGATAGCTTTTCGATGCCTGACAATCCCAAGCCATCTAATGTCTCTGCTATTCAAGATGTTGTATCCATAGATGATTTAGAGGATCCAAGTGCAGCGGATCAACCATCAACAATCACCAAACGAGTTGGAAACCCTGGTATTAGCTTAGTATCAAATATGAAACTAGAGGAGCAAACATATTCGTCTAAATTGGACAACAAATTTGTCACTCCTTTGTCCAATTTGAACAATCCAAGAGAAGTAGCAAGTGCTTTTGATAAGGAAAAGAACAATCAAAACGGGTCTAAATCTTCTGTTTACGATATTACCCTAGTTGAAGATATCATTGATTTCGTGGAGCCTGCATCCACTGATCTGCAAAAGAGAGTCAAAGAGTCAATAAGCAAAACTAATATGAAAGAAGGCAGACAAAAGCCTTCAGTTGAATTCACGAATATAGAGGAAATAGAACGGGAAGGAAACAATCAAAGAATCTCTGCTGGAACTACTGCTGTAAAAATACTAGACTTTTCCATTGACAAAGAATTAAATAGCTCTACAGAAATAACGCAAATTGAACACTTTTCATCAGAAGAGCTAGACTTGATAAATAATACACAACAAAAAAAATCAAGTATATCTATTAACCAAAAACAATTGGATATTCCAATAATTGATAAAGTCCCGACAAACAAGAGCACAGAGATAGTAGAATTTATACCAATAGAAGATTTCACAGTGCCAATTGCAACACCACCACAATTAAGAAAGCCCACATCAGAGCAAGAATCGAAATCAAAGATTAGAGGGAAAAAGTATAAATCTTCAAAGAAAGAAGGGAATGATTCCATTATCCAACAAGCTACTATGCAAATAAGACTTGATGAGGGTAGTAGTACTATAAAACAATCTTTGGAGAGCATCACCATTAGATTTGGATATCTGGTTAGTGTACAGTACAGCAAAGCAACGGTGGTGCCTCATGATCTTCAAAAGACTGATATTTTTATGGGTAGTTTCAAAGTAGAACTAGTACAAGCTATTCTTGGGGTTGGTGCGAGCCTGCTGTATTGCATAGAAAACATTGAAAGAAAAAAGTAATATATTGATCATCAGTGTGAGTGACTCGAAACATGTTTCAATTTTGAATAGTCGGAAATGTCAATTGGGACTGTCCAATCTTCGACAGAAATAGCCACTGGGCTTTGAACCAATTGTTCAAGTTCATTCTTTAGTTTGTCGCAAAACAAATCCATTCTGAGATCGTTATCATCGTATCCAAATGGATTTTCTAGATTAATTATAGCTACCAATTTCGCGACCAATAGCAGCAATTCCCAGAAAAGTGAATGAAGCGACGAAAACAACAAGGATAGTCCAATATTGCATTGTAGATACCAACTGGAATGGTAGCAGTAATAGATACAAGACTAGAGTCTGTTTCAGATGAATAGTGTATGCTAAAGGGAGCGGACAATCTCTAATACGCTCAAAGTTACTCATGACATCCACCATTCCTGAAAGAGAGTTAATCATTGATGCAGTAGTAGGTACATCACATCTATCTATTGTTACAACAAGTTACCTTTTGCTCTACATCTATTGTTGTAGCATGAAATATGAAAACTGATTTCCAGCGGAAGATTTTCACGATCAGCATGATACTGACCAGGTTTAAATTCTGGAAGATGAACCAAGAGACTATATAGATCTTCATAATGATGACCCTTTTCAAAGCGTAAATAGTGTTTGCAAGCAACTGCAAAAGCCAATAAAAGATTGATGTTTGCCAATTTATCCTGTAATTCCTTCTTACCGTCATGCTTGACACCAATCCAGGTAATTCTAGCCAGATTACGGATGTGAGAAAACAATGTTCCCCATAATCTTCTGGCCTCCCAATACCTTAATTAACATTATACTCACCTATCGTATGCGGTGTTTGTTCGAAACACTAGCAGCAAACCAATGACCACCGAAAGAATAGTAATCAGTGTAGGACTCATGGCAATGTTTTTCATTGGAATCAATTGGTACAAGAGTGTCCAGAGGGTAGCCCACAATGTAAACACAATCGCAGGTGCGAGTGTAGTAGGGATAACTGACCCGTGCCATTTGAATTCATCAAATCTAGGTTAATAGTGTGCTACTGATAAGAGTTTTCAACATTGGAAACTGGAGAATGCACCAGTTTTCTTTTCACTACTGACTCTCCCGCTTGAAGCTCCTTGGAAGCGCGAGGCGGTTCTTCATGAGGAATTAGAATGTGCACGTCCCCTTGCTCTTGGTTCAATGTTTCGCTTGAGCTTGGATTTTCACCTTGCATGATAAAGTGGAAAAAAATTCGCGTCATGATTACTTTTTTTCTCCAACTTAAATCAATGACCATAAATGATAAATCAAACTATCTTTATTTAATCTGTGGGAGCTACTTTTTTTCACTAACGCTTCTCATTTTCTCAAAGTTTGCGATATCTACCGGTGTGGACCATACGTCTACCGAGAGTGAGTTTGGACTGTCTACCAATTGCTCCAATTCATTCTTTAGCTTTTCGCAGAACAAATCCATGCGTAAATCATTGTCATCATATCCAAATGGGTTTTCTAAGTCAACAATATTTACCAATTTCACGTCCGATGGCGGCGATACCCAAAAATGTAAAGGAGGCAGCAAATGTAACCACAATGGTCCAGTAATTGAGAGTGGATACTAATTGGAATGGTAATAATAGCAAGTATAAAAGAAGAGTTTGCTTCAAATGAACTGTATATGCAATAGGTAATGGGCAATCTCTAATTCTTTCAAAGTTACTCAACACATCAACCATCCCTGATAAAGCAGCAATCATTGAAGCAGTAGTTGGCACATCGCACCTTTCTAGATTAGCCAAGTATACCTTTTGCGCGGCATCTGTTGTTGTAGGTAGAAATATAGAAACTAATCTGTAATGGTAAGTTATCGCAATATGCGTGGTATTGACCAGGCTTAAACTCTGGTAAATGAACAAGCAAGTGATGCAAGTCTTCATAGTGATGCCCATATTCAAATCGGAGATAGTGTTTACAAGCAACCGCGAATGCGAGCAGGAGATTAATATTTCCATATTTATCCAACAGCTCTTTCTTTCCGTCATGTTTTACAGCAACCCAAGTAACTCTGGCCAAGTTGCGGATATGAGCAAATAGCGTACCCCATAATCTTCTTGCTTCCCAAAATCTGCATCAGAAATATATACCTGTCATATGCCGTGTTTGTTCGAAAAACTAAAAGTAAACCTATGACAACAGACAAGATTGTAATAAGAGTTGGGCTCATTGCAATATTTTTTAGCGGAACTAGTTGATATAATAATGTCCACAGAGTTCCCCACAGTGTAAAGAAAGTTACAGGAGCAATTATACTGGGCATTACTGAGCCATGCCAGGTCAATTCGTCGAAACTGAAATTAGTAGATATTACTGATAACCATCTGCAACATTTGACACCTGCGGCAACACATTTCTTTTGCGGAGAACCGATTCGCTTGCTTGAAGCTCTCTGGATGCTCTAGGAGGAGCTTCAGGTGTAACAAGAACATCCGCACTGTGAGAAGGTACTTGTACCGCTTGTATTTTTAATTCCTCTGACATAGAAGGTAAACAAAAATAATAATAAACAAAAATGATTTATTCCATGAAAAATTCATCTTGCTCTTCTTCATCTTGTTCTTCATTATGATCTTCCTTGTCTTGTTTCTGTTTCATGCGAAGAACAAATCCATCTTTGAGCAAACCATTTTCCTGCGCATTTCGCAGTTTTTCAACAATTTGCAAACGCAATCGCTCAGTCTTTTCCTTTCCTTTGGCGATATCTATGAGCGATATTTTTGATTCGCTTTCCGACTCTTTTTCATTGGATTCTGATGGATATAGAGAAATATACTTGACATCTACTGGATAATATTTGATATACAGCAGATTGAATTGGAATTCTTCCAGTTGACGCTCCAATTCTGCATACCCGTCATCTTGCTTGGTCATTAATCCCAATTGCTTTTGTAATTTTGTAATTCTTTTCGTTGTTTTTTTTTGTTCGACAAATTTGACATATTGATATTTCTTTGCCAATTCCTGCTCCTTTTCTTTTTGTTTATGCTCTTCTACCTGGAGCTCTAGTGATTCAATTTGACGAGTAATTTCCTGCTTTTTTTGCGCATTCATTCCAGTCTTGAATTAGAAAAATCGTACCTGCTTCTTTAGCAGCCGTTGCAAATCTCTGATCTTCTTGTTGGCCCCATTCACTCCTGTCGCTTGCTTCTTGTGCACAGAGTGTCCATACTTTTTAGAGAGTGGATTTGGTTTGTATTGATTTTTTGTTTTTCCTTTTTTCTCTTCCATGTTTTTTTTTTGAAAGATTAATTTTGCTCAAGACGGAATATATACAAGCTCTATATTCAACCATTATTATATGATGGTGGACAATGTAATATCATTGCGGAATTATATTTGAGGAGATTTCTAATTTTTCATGTGAGATACCTACGCGCAGGCCGCTGACTTTCGAGTCGAATTATCCAATGGATTACCATCACAAAAGTGTCATTAAGATCGAATCCCAATTCGTTGTGCAAGGTTTTTCCCAAAAGCGCGAAATCGCAAAGCAATGGAATTTTTCAACCAGAATTTCGCTTCATTTCTAAAATACACAAACTGGCATGACCATAATTATTATTCAAATCTCGATGCGATTGCGAGAGGTACATGAAAGTTAACCAGATATTCTGAATTTCGAAACGCCAAATTCCCTCACTGTTGGAATAGGTAAAAGCATTTCACCAAATCTGAAATCATCATACAACATAGGAATTCAAAATCAGTATTCAGTTGGATACATGTTTTCAACATTTCCGTTTGTACTGGATAAACTAAAGATAAAAACCCCGACATTGCTTCCAAAGACAAATCAAATGGGCCAGTTTGAGTCCCATAAATTGCTATATGGGAGAGTATTCCAGGATGGGAGATTAGAAGGGATTTTATGTTCACATTTTCGTCCCAATTTGCTGGGTATCGTTTCAGCTACTTCTCAGTTCCATGACACAGCGGAAAAGTATTCAAATGTACCTCCAATTAACTGTAGCTCGAAGCTAAAATAATCCACAACCACGAGAATTTCAGTGCAGAGCTAAACTATATTTCTGACAATCAAATAATTGGAATTAATGGGCTGGGGCAAATTTCCGAGAATTGGGCAGCTGGTGCTGAAGTGTACTATACAGCAAAAGAAAAAAGCGGTGGATGTAATCAAGCATTAACCAAGTATCTTTTGGTCTAAGATTTTCGAGTGATTACAATGATGAAATGTCATCAGTAACTACACTTGCTGCAAATCCAATAATGGGACATTTTACAACCTCATATGCAGCTCATCTTACTCCAAATGTATTGATGGCCACTCAATATGATTATAACATGTACAGCTATGACGCTGATGTTCATTTGGGTGTCCAAGTAACACCTGCAGGAAAGAATCAAGTGCTAAAGGCCAAGTTTAGCTTACAAAAGGTATTTAGAAGGTAACCCAGGGTATTGGTGCCAGTTTTACAGGAATGTTTGGGAATATCATGTACACTATCGGCATTGATACTGGATTTGGAAAGAACCCCCAGCAATCATTTGGAATCCAACTTGAATTCAATTAATTTAATAAACAAACTTTATTCATTGAAAGCACGAATCAATTCGTGATAGAACCGTACACAGCCAACGATATATTCAATCTTTGCATGTTCGTTCACAGTGTGAATGTTTTCTGTGCCGTCTAAAAATTGTGGTTTGAATCGATAGATGGATCTTGACAAGTCCCAAGAATGCTTTGTGTCTGTGTTGGCCAACATCAAGCCAGGCGAGACTACAATATGGTCTCCAAATACATGACGGATAACACTAGCTATTCGGTTATATTGGGGAGAGTTTACTGGCGATATTGGGCTTGGATCCATCCCAGTGTGAGAAACTTGAATATATCCGACTGTACCTTTTGTTCGTGCAAAACTATCTTCAATAAAATCAAGCTTGTGCTTTTTTGCTATTGGCGCTACCAAAGAGTAGATGTGAGAGAGCGTGGTCTTTACACTTTCGTGAGGAGCGATTCTGAGATTTGTCACTTCATATGCAAATTGTGGAAGAGCATTTACCTTTACTCCACCATGAACAACATCAATTGCTTGAGAAGTGGTAACAGCAGCATGGAGTTTTGGATTTTTATCAAACCATTCAAACAATTTAGACTTCATGAGTCTCCAATTCTTGAGAATGAATTTTTGCTGGGAATCTAATGCACCGGTATGCTCGGCCATACATTGCAATTGCCCAAGGATAGGATTTTTTTCATTAATATCAGATTTGAATGGGTTGCTTTCCAATTTAACAATAACCTCACTTAGGATCCCGATACCAGTATGAGGAGGAGCAATCGAAGCATGACCACCCTTATCCATACCTACAGTGATATTTACATCGAGATAACCTTTCTCTGCAATCCCAATTATACCCAAAGGGTAAGTTTCTTCACTGCTAAAGATCTTTTCACGTCCGGCCATCATCATATACATTCCTTCGTCAATAATAGCTTGAACCCCATGCTCTCCAATTTTAAGATTGTTCAACAAGTACTTTGCTATTTGTTGTGCACCATTGTAGCCACCAATTTCCTCATCATGCCCGAAAGCCAAAATGAAGGTTTGTTCTGGAACAAAGCCCGCCTGCAAGAGTGCCTCTACTGCTTCAAGTATGCCTACAACTGCAAATTTATCATCGTTTGTGCCTATTTTTAGCATTAGGAACCTCTTCCCCAAACTTTGCCATTTTCGCGGTCAATATGACCAGCAAAAGGAGGATAAATCCACTCTTTTTCTGTTGCAGGATCAATTGGGACCACATCCATATGTCCCATCAACATGACAGGCTTTAAACTTGGATTGCTTCCTTTCCACAAAAACACAAGAGAGTATTCATTCACAACGTGCTTTTCAAGATGCGAATGAACTAACGGATACATTTTTTCAAAGTATTGATGGAGTTTCAATAACGGTGCATGTGAAATTGGATCTTGCGGGTTCTGTGCAGTCATGTCATCATAAGAAATGGTAGGGATTTGAATTGCACCAGAAAATCGCTCCAACATCTGCGCAACATACCCTTCCGAAACCAAATATTCACTGTAGCGTTGATCCAGATACAGATCCTTGGTAGCCTTGAATGGCGCAACTTGAGAGCAATCTGACGCTTCGAATCTGTAATACTTTAACAGAATTCGACACGGAATGAGCAGTAGCAGCAATCCGATTGAAATTTTAAAGAAATTGCTGCGAGGTCTGCCACCGAGGATTGGCAGTTTTTCCATTTTGATTCAAATTTTTCAATGGCAATAGAGAATATTTGGATTGCTGCTTCAGACGGAAAAATTGAAGATGTCAAGCGACTAATTGATACGGGATTCTCACCTGATGCCAAGGATGATAATGGATATACGCCAATGCATGCTGCTGCCTCATATGGACATTTGGACCTCATCAGCTTGTTGGTATCACTTGGAGCAGATGTTAATATCACCGACTCTGATGGAGACACACCCTTGCATGTGGCATGCAACTTGGACACTGTTACTTTGCTGGTTGAAAAAGGCGCTGATCCAACTAAACGAAATGATGATAACTACTTGCCGATTGAAAGCTTACATGTGGAAGGGTTGAATGACTGTGTAGAATTCCTCAAGCAATTTACTCCGGAATATGAAGAATATGAACAAGAAGATCAAGTGGATTTGGATTACTTGTTGAATGATCTACCGGATAATATGGATGACATGTCTGATGAAATGAGAGCCCAAGTAGAAGAATTGTTGAAGCAATCTGAAGGAAAAGCTAATGATGAATTAGATTGAATAAAACAGATTATTAATTTATTAGTCTAATTCAAAGAGTAAATTGTTGACAAAGTTGATTTTGGTTTCCTTTGGAAGATCTGGCTCAATAGTCAACTTTTCCATCTTTTCTACTACCTCATCATTTGCTACTGCGCTTGGTTCTGCTGCAGTTTCCTTCTGGGCATTAATGTCCTTGATAGAACTGTCAGTTTGAGGTTCTTTCTTTTCGATATTTACAATTACTTTTTCATGATTTCTCTTTGCAGATATTACGACGTCATTCTGAGTCAGCTTTGGATTACCTTTGGAACATGAATGACATTCGACACATTTTCAAAAGTACGAAAAACAAGTTTTTGGTATTCGCCGTCTTTAACTTCAAACCCTTCCCATAGCTCTTGGACTTTCTTTTGAAGAACGATACAGACATTTTCGCTATTTACATTTTTGCTGTGGATTGTAAATTCGTATGGGAGTAAAAGGTCCAAATATCTTGTTTCATACGGAGAATAAATTAACGCTTTTAGAGATTTGGAATTAGTTTCAATGGCTATATCTTGCACGTCAGGGACAGCGATAATAAATGAAATAGTTTCCAGAGATTGGTGGCAGTAAAATCTTGGTGGTTTAGGAGTGGTCGGAGTAGATAAACTTGAGTCTTTAGCAGGTTTAATTTCTTCAACAAGAGGCGAGTTTGCTGCATTTTCAATTACCTTTTCATTATCAATTGGTGGAACTTTAGCTTCAGATTTTAATTCAGCACTTGGAGTAGGGTCAACTGAAAGCGCATTTACGGCTTCAGAAAGCTGTTCAATGTTAGATTCCTCGTTTTCATTCTCTAGAGATTCTTTTTCAGCATCTTTATCTTCAGACGCTAATTCAGTGATTCCAACAGATGGTTGTTCGGCAGCTGTAGCCACTTCAGTCATTACAGGAACATTAACAATCAATATCCCATTTGCTTTTTCAAATTTTGCTTCTCCTTCTTCTTCTAATACAGGGAATGGCAAATCCAAGTGTAGTTGATAGAGATCTGGTACTAGTAAATCTAGTGTCTTTTGATTGATATCCAGCTCTACCCCAGCCAAAGACTTTAACAAGGGAACTTCAATTCTAATCGATAAAGCATCAGGTCTGGCACCATATTGTCTTTCTCGTTCATTTGTGAATTTCTGATAATCATTGTACTTGTTTTGATGAACAATTTTGAAAAACGGAACTTGGATTTTAGGCTTTTCCTTTTTCAACTCTTTCTCTTGCTGTTTAGCCAATTTTTCAATGAAATCTAGAGAAGGTTCTTTGGCAGGTTGTAAGGAATCATCCCGCTCTCTGATCATCGTCATCTGAGGCAAACCCTGGTTTGTCTTTTTCAATAATTTATATTGCGGGTCAAGTTTCACTTTGAACTGAGAGTTTATCCCTTCGATCGCAGTGTTGATTATCTGAAGCTTGAACTGCGGGTTTGAAGACATTTTAATCGTCATTGGATGGAACACGCAATCATAAACAATACATGGCTTTTCTTTTACCCGATCTTCTCTTCCTTGCGCTAGTGAATAGGGAATCGACCAGTTGGTTCCTCCAGTCGCTCTTTTCGCGTTTGCTTGTTGTATTTCAGGAGACGAGCAAATATTGACATAAACTTTATCTTTTCCGTTATCCGTCTTTATACAGAACTCGGGATTCGGTTTAACATACCGTACCTTGAATCCTTTTTCCTGTTCAAGTTGTTCCAGTTCTTTTTCGTAAAGCTCTTTGTTCTTTGGATCAGAAATTTCGTTCATGTAATCAAAAAAGAGTTTCTTGAACTCTGGGTTCTTGAACGACTCTTCAAACTTTTTGAGTTCTTCAGCAGTTGGCTGAAACTTTTCTTGATTTGACATTTTTGTTTTTTTTTCAAAAATCAAAATGGTAATGCAAGAGCCTGCTGTTCAAGACGAGAATGGATTTGATACATATGTTAATGGAGGAGTTCCGTCAACTACTGGGCCAAAGATTGAAGTTGTAAGTTTGGGATTAATTCAGGTTGCCAGTAACGAATCAGATCCTGGAGCAGCAACTTTTTGTATCAGAGACGAAGACCATACGTTAGGAAACGCACTTCGATATATTATAATGAAAAAGTATTTTTGTGTTAACCCAGCCCTGCAGTGGAATTTTGTGGATACTCGATCCCTCATCCTTCAGAATACATGGTGAATTTAAGAATACAGACAGATGGTTCTATCAGTGCTGTAGATGCTTTACATAGAGGTCTTGATGATTTGATTAATTTAACTTCTCATATTTCTTCCACCTTCCAAGACAAGGTGCAAGGATTCAAATAAACTCTTGATATTCTTTTATTTTGGATTATATTGGCTACTATTTTTGTGGAATTAAACAATGTAAAAAAGATCCAAACAAACTGGATAATAGACTTAAACCTTCCAGATACCCGGTTGATATCTAATAATAAAAGATGTCCATTCAAAACCAAATTTTCTAAATGGCTTGTCCAGACTTTTTTCAAATCAAAATTAAACACAAGGAAAGAAGGAAATTCACCAATTCCAGCATGAAAAAGTTGGAAGAAGCAATATCAGCCCCAGAGTTCATACCCATCCAATACGACTACCAATACCAAGACTGGGCACCGCTGTTTACAAGTAAAAAAGTAAGCTACCAAGAACCAGAGCAGGAAGATTTGCTAGAGAAAATATCTACAGAATCAGAAGTAAATTCAGTCGTAGAATCGTTGTTTACTCAATCGTCTAAAGGATCTGGGATTAAGGATTTGCCTTGTGATGATAGACGGCTAGAGCAACGGCAGAAACAAATAGATTATGGAAAAGTAAGTTTTGTTAATGTAGAATACTGTTGGGTATAAGCGGTACATTGCTACTGTTCCAAAACATGAACGGAAATTTCCTCATCCAGAAACACCAGATAAATATAGTAAATGTTCAAAGAGAGCGTGGGACGGGTTAGTTAGGAGCTGGAGGAGAAAACTCCATCTATGGGATCCGCCTGATAAAGAAGTTGATTACCATGCTGGATCAAATAGGTAATTGTAATAAAAAACTTGGTATTTATTCGTCAACTTCCATTTTTAATCTTTTACGTTCAAGCTCCTCTTCTTCCAAAGCTCTCTTTTTTTCAGCTTCGTTTGGTTGGTATACTCTTCCATTCTATATTAATAATATTCACCTTTTCTCTCCATACTCTCAACAGAGTCTTGCCAGGGCATTTCGCATCAATATCTGTACCATTGAACACGAGCTTGTTTTTAACTAATCTATATGCTAGCCAGTTGAATCTATCTTGATTGTACAACAGGTATTCTTTTTCTATCCCATCCAACGGAGTTTCCAAATCTTCAGCAACGGTCAAATCAAGTTCTTTTATCCACGAATCAATTGTTTTTTCACTCTTTTTCAATTCCACATCTTTAAAAGCCCACAATTTTGATAGTTCATCATTTCCAATATAGTTTTGGTCAATAGTTTTGGAGATATAAATATTCTTTGCTTTAGGAGGCGGAAAGACGGTAGGAGGTAATTCAAATACCTCACAGGAGTTATCTTTCCAATTTATCCAATTCTTTTCGTGTGTCAGTATAGTTTGCACTGTTTTAAGAAAAGTCCTGGCATGCGGTGATGTTTTGTCCATGATCTTCATTGTACGCGATTTAGCAGTGTTTAGCCATTTCAACTGTTCGTCGCTTAGTTTAACTGGGAATTTAATTTTCCTTTCTTCTTTATCTTTGGTGCTTGTATGGAGCAAGAATTGGTGTGTTATCAAGAACTGGGTCAATATCTGTCTTTTGAAGTATGGATCATTCAACTAGAGTTAAATTCAATTACTTGAAGTTCAAATAGAGCCTTGTTTGTAAGATACTTTGGGAAAAAGAAGGATCCATTGCTTACACGTTTCTTTTTTGGTTCTTTTTTATCATCCTTCTTCAACTCTTTTCGCTCTTGTTCCAAAATGTCTTCAAATTGATTCAGTATCAAATCGAATTTGTTGCTAAAATCGCTATATTCAGTTTCCGTTTGCAGCAACAGTGGATTCCTGAAATATTTTTGTATAAACCAAAAATCATTGTAAAAGTCTCCTTCTTCAATACTCTCTTCATAAATAGTATTATTTTCTGTATTAAATGTTCCAGATCTGTTGGATATTGATTTATCTGATATTGGGAATACAAGTGACAAGTATAATAAGATACGCCCGCACAGTTCAGTATGTTTGTATTTCGATAGTCTCCTCAACAATTCATTACATATGCGCAACAGAGTTAACCCTTTTCCCCTCCCAGGATCCAAATTCGCAAGCAGCGAATCCACTCGATTCTCCATGTATTCCATTACTTTCTCGACTTGATCAACAGGAAGGACGTCAAGTAAGTCCTCTATTGCTAATAACGGTACTCCTTGGTCAATCAAATCCAATTCAGATGCATAAATTGTTAAATCAAGTAGTTTGAAAATCAAATTGAAATCCAAATCGACGGAAGATTGTAATATCAGTGATTTTAAAGTGAAACCAAGAACATCTTTATCATTAAAGTTTTGTTGTATCAATGATTGTTTAATGTCTGGTTGTGCTAGTACAGTTTGTATTTTCTGATTGCAAATCTCGAACAGATCCATAAATTTGAAAATTTGAAATTGTAAATTCAAGAGATACATATTAGATTTATATATTCAAATAAGGTTAATTAGGGTTATACAATGACAATCTAGTGTTACAATCATTATCTAATATTGCATGACAAGCAAGTTTTGCAATCATTATCTAATATTGCATGACAAGCAAGTTTTGCAATCATTATCTAATTTTGCATGATAATCTAATTTCACCAATCTAAGGTGTTACCCCTTAGCCTCGACTCTTCTAATCAATTACATGGCAATCATTCATGTGAAAACTTCACTGTGCATTTCTCCTTTTTATTTCCCATTTTCATATTTTCATATGGTTTCACAGGTAAATTTTGCACATGTGATTAACTCAACAATGGTAAAATGGACTTGGGTTTAGTTTGGTTCAAACGTGTTGGATAAATATTCCCAAGCAAATTATAGTTGATCATATATACAGTTTACCGCTCTCAATCGCTCCTAAATCCGGTTTTGACAGCCTTAGGATCAATGGATAGGGATCAAGTCGTATGACAAAAAGAATCTTTGCGGTTGCCCCGGAAAGTTTCTTATCAATTTCTTATCACTCCACGGCCCCGTAACCACACAGCCAAAACCTGGCTTACGTAATTTAATTAAACAACTAGAATTGAAGAAAGTGTTAAAAATAGAATTTTATTACAAAATAATGTCAATTGCGAGCAGCGTTAATAAGAGCTTCAAGCTGGGACCAATCCAGAGTAACAGATCCGCCAGATACGGCTGAAGAGTTGGCAACTTGAACCAACATTTGTTCAAGAAGTGCGCTCTTTTCTGTAGGAGGCTGCCTCTTTGGGGCTCTAGGATGGCGGTCCTTGTAGGCTACAGGTCTGTGGGACTTGTATTGTTTGTAATATAATCCACAAGCATTACATAGGTTGTGCTGCTTGTCTTCTGTTCTTCTCCACAATGGGGTTTTGTTGGTTTTGCAGTTGAAGCAAGTCAAGTTGCGAGCATATTCTCGCATCTTCTTCTTTTCAGAAGCAGTCAGCTTGCGTTCTTCCTTTTCAGAAGTCATAGAAACTGGAGAGGTTGGGAGGGTTTGAGCAGGCGGAATGAATGGTTGATATTTAGGGTAGACATCATATTGCTTTGGGCCATTAAAAGAAAACGGCACAAATTGTGGTTCCAGTTGAGTTTGTATTTCCGATTGGACGAGTGTTTCTGTAGAGGAAATTGGGGATGGTGGGTCTTCTTTGAGGAAAGAGTCGTTAATGAAGGATTCCATCAGGTTATCACTAGAGTCTAATGACCACATGTAAGAATCGTTAATCCAATCGTTTGTAAAAGTTTGTTCAGTCTTGATAGTTTGCATATAATAGTAGTAGTTCTTGGTTTGTTCGAGTAGTTCAATCGCAATCGCAGCCGATGTGTTTTCCAGTGTGTCTGTTAATAAAGTAGTAATTCATAAAATGCCACGCCAAGTGGTTTTGTTCAGGTACTGAAAAAGATGGGGAAATTTTTTTTCGTTCGTTTTTATAGGCTGTCGGGCGAATGAGGGCTCTGATTTTTGATAAACGGTGGAACAGACCTAATACAAACTCCACCTGAAAAAAAATCAAAATACACCGGCCAACTGCAGAGTCACAAACCAAATAATATTTGTAGGAATTTACAGGTTACCTATCTATATTTCCACGCCAATATCTCTTGAACCTACAAATATTCATTAGAAATTTAATTTTTTGACTCATTGTGGCTGATTTCACAAGGAGAAATTTTTTCAAGTCCTCCCCTGTTGAGGTGCCTCTCTTCTTATCAATGTGGGACAAAAGAGAAGAAACGCATGGTATCAGACGAGTGATCGGGTACTAGAAATATGGGGAATAAATGCCTATCTATCATGATACTGGAATACTCATCAACATATGTTGGCCGCTGTGAGTCTTAAAGGGCGTTTAAATATAGAAATCGCCATAATTTTCCTTTAATGTGCAATTCTTCCTAAATGAGTATGCCAAAAACATTAGTAAGCTTGCGGCCAACTTTGAGAACGAAACTAAACTCACGGATGCATGAAAGCTTGTAATCAAGAATAATGTTATTGATTAAACTTGATTAAGAGACCCGCATCATGTTTAAGCTTTTCACAATGGGCGGGGAAAAAAGCAAAGCCATATGCCATAGAAATGACCAATTTCGAGACAAGTGAAACAAAGAAATATTGGATTCAATATATGAGAATAACCGCCATCAATTTATGATTGTTTTATTCGAAATTTTGTGAAAACATTTTCTTGTACGACTTCAACAACCGTGTCGCAATGAGAACGGCAACCTCTTTGATAGCTCGTCTAGCTATTCCGGATCCGACAGATATCCCAGAATTTTCAGATAAGGTCAAAATAAGCACTGCCGTTTTGGAAAAAGTGAAATTTCAAAATGTACTGTTGAATATGAACAGAGTAATCTATTTCTAACCAGACTGTGATTGATGAGGATTATGAAGAGTTGCTTAACCAACATCACAACAATCTTCTTGAACACAGAGAACATGAAAAGTCTATGGCATTGGGGTTTCTCACTGAAAAAGTAAAGCGAAGCACTTTACAGTTGCAAGTGGATGAAATGTACCAAACTGAGTAAGCAAACAAGATGGCCACATGTGTACAATCGGTGATTATTCAAAGTAGAGATGGCAGATCAGATCCACGTTTTTTTACTTGTATATATTTGTACACTTTGTATTGCTGCATTAGTCTTCATTTTGAACAGAGATTCTGCTTGCTGTACAATAGACCAACAGAACGCAAGAGAGGTTTATTAAATTGAGACATCAGAAACACTTCATGTCTAACTATAACCAACAAGCTTAAATGCAGTCTCAGAAATATTATTAGGAACTATTTAATTGTTCAACTTATGGGCTACATCGGATCCTACTGAATTAATTCCGGTAAAATTAACTAGATATTCAGGAAAAGACTTGACAATTTCGCCAATGATACCTGCGAAACGTTTTGTGTTTACATTGGAAGTCAAAGCAAAACTAGATTCCCGTCGGGTTTTGATTTCTTTTTTCAAAATGCAATTCCTGAAGCCTCGAGCATTACACACTGCATCACTTGGAATATTTAGTTTACGGCCAGCTAAATCGATTCGCTTTAACGCATTCAAAATTAACCAGTTTAAATTGCACCCGGTACGTCGGTATGCCTCGTTTAAGGAACTTGCAAGAGAATATGGACCGGTTGCACTTGGTGTTTATGGAACTCTGGCTTTCATTACGTACTGGGGATGCTTTCTATCAATCACTTATTTAGGAATAACTCAGGATGATATTAGCGCTGCGTTCAATAAATTAAGATCAATAGTAGGAATGAAGCCAGAAGAAAAAAAAGAAAAAGTAGAATCGGATATCAAATGGCTGCCAGAATGGGCAAAGACTCCTAAATTCCAAACTATTGCTACTAATTTATTGTTGGCGCTGTTGATGACGAAACTATTCTCGCCTATAAAGATTGGTATCACTGCTGCTCTCACGCCGCCAATTGGAAAGAGATTGAAGGCGATGGGTTGGATTGGGCAAAAGAAACTCTAATATAATCATAAATATTCTGCAATTTGCACTTGTAAGCTTGGCATTCGGATAATATGCTCCAATCACGCCTACAAATGCTAAGCAAGTCTTGAATTTTGTTCTAGACACGTCATTAGACAAATAGAGCGCGTAAAAGTTTTTACAAATCAATGACTCAAAATTCAGGGAAAATACACCTTCCTTTGACATTGGAGCCGATGGTGGTCGCTGAAAGGCATGTCCAGGTACATGTTGATTCTCCAGCAGCAGCACCACTATACGCGCCATCAGCAGACAACCAAAAGAAAGGATTATATAGTGAATTATTACAACGAAAACAAAGATTTTCAGAGTTGAAACCACTACCTAATATTAAAAAATACAAATATTCTTTACCAAGTTCAAAGTCTTTTGTGGTAGAAAAAGTCAAAAAGTATCCAGCGCTACCACAACCGACGGAGCAGAAAGTAGAAAAGAGACAAGTTTTAGAACCGTTTATTGATTACCGCAAAGCAATGGAGCCTAAAGTGATGCTCCCATTTATTACCACTTGTGATCAAACACCAAGAAAGATTGAAATAGAAAGGAAAAAGCGCTTCTATTCGTCACAGAATATCCAAGCGCTAATTTCTGTAGAGCTAGATAAACTCAAAGAAGCTGGTTTATTATCTCTGGATTCTTTTCACTCTCCTCCAAATGTCAAACAAGCAACAGATTCAATGACAAATGTTGCCATTGAAGAAGATTTGGAAAAGAAAGAGCCTGAAGAAAAGCAAAAAATTAAGGATTTATCGGATATGCTACCACTAGAAGTGTTTGATGACTCTGAGTTTGATCCACGAACTGTGGATGACTGGTTGGACATGTCTGCCATACCTGACGATGAAAATTCGGTGCGATTCAAGCCTATTAAGCTTGTCAAAAAAGGATTTCCAGAAATCAGATATGCGGTGGTACCCTTGCCAGCAAAAGCATTTGACGGCGTTCAATGGCAAGATTGCATAGTGGTGGCGTACGATGAATTGCATCAAAAATGGAAGGTCAAATGGCGGACTTATAATGGCTGGGAATTGGATCGAAAAGAAGCTGGGCAGCCTGTTATCCATCCAGAGGATGATGGACTTACAGAAGAGTTTGATGTAGCCAGTGATCCAAGAGAGGTAATTGATGGTAAAGAGCTATGGCTGCATAGGTATTTGTTGAATAATTTAGAATCAACATCATGTTTTTAGCAGAGGATCCAATCAACTTTGCCAAGAGGATTGCAAAAGCCTTTTATTTAAGATATCAAACCGCACTTCATCTCAAATACAACTTTTGCATCGATAACATGCCAATAGATAACTTGTGGGTTCAACTCAGTGAAGAGTCTTTGAAGAAAGTTATCTCATCTGCAGTTGGAACTAGCAAGGAGTTGAAGCAATTACTCTCTACTACAGTTGCCGATAATGTTATCAAACAACTTCAAAGAGAATATTATAGATCGCACAACAGGATGCTATTTGATTACGAAATGTCTAATTTCAGAGATCAACCTCTGTATGCAAAGGTTGAGTTGCCACTACCTCCAGAACCAGTTTCGCCACCAGAGTGTGGCAAGGTGGTAATACCCCACTACGACTGGAAAGAAGCCAGCTACAAATTCTCATTTACATCCTATTTGACAAAAGTAGAGGTAATTAAAACCCTTTGCAAAGTCAGAACGGAATGTGACAAACTGGCAAACACTCCAATATTTGCTACCAATATAACAAAGACGGTAAAGCTGGATGAATTTGAACAAATCCAGGCCCAGTCGTTGGTAAACATCAAGAACCAGTTGAAAGACAGGTAATATCTCCTAACAAAGTTGGATTATAACATTAAAGAACATTGTAAGAAACGGCTTCAAAGATGTAGGGAAGGGCTGGTTCAACATGCAAGAGTCCAATATGGAGGTCTATAAAATCAGTAAACTGAAAAAGTTTATGAACTCATTAAAATTCGTGATGCAGGATTCGCTCAGATTTTTGATCATCAACTCACTCAATGACTATGTGAAATTCATCAAAGGAATAGCTTGTCAGCAAGTGATCATCAAAGGCACCAACGATGTCAAGGTAATTGATCCAAGCAGCAAAAACAATGGCGAGAACACAAAAAAGCCCTTATTTGTAATTGATATTCTATTCAAATTTGGCAAATTGCAATACAATATGGATATTACAGCGTTTGAAACTACCTTACTAAACATCTTTGACAAGGCATTCTCTGCTTCAGAAAACTTGCCGCAATTAGAACCGCTAGTGCTTGACCAAATCTTTTGGGCTTCTAAACCATTTTTGCAACCTATTCATCCAAAAGATCCAAGTCTCCGAAAGTTACGAGCGTCTCTCGTGCAAACAGTCAGAGATAGTATGGCACTTTTGCAAGAATACATCAAGCATTTTGACCAACACCTTAAGGTGCTTAATTTGGATATTGCATCGTTTTCAGAAGACTATGAGGCTAAAGAGAAATCGCTTGAAGAAATGGAGCATGATATAGCAAAGTTCTCTAAAGATTGGGAAGAGCTGGAAAAGGATATCCCAAGCTATACCAATTTAGGTATGTTTTGGGTATCCTGTGAAAATGTTCGATCTTGCTTGAGAAAGGATTTAAGCAAAGTCATTATGGAATTGATTGCAAAACGGGCTTCAAAACTAGCACTTTCTATTATTCAGTCATTTGCTGCTGTCCAAGCACGATTGAAGGAAAGACCCTCCAAAATAGAAGAACTAATGGAATTACGAGAATATATGAAGACAGTCCCAGAGATCACCAAATATCATAATGGTAGACTACAAGAAATGCTCAAATATTACGATGCACTAGAGAAATACCGCTACGAGTGTGGAAATGAAGATATGCGTGCAAAATGGACTGCATTTGGATGGCCTGGTAAAATTGAAGAGATGATGATTACTGCTGAAACTACAGTCGCGTCTGAGGAGCAAACATTCTTCAAGAGTTTACAAAACGACCAAGAAATATTCAAGGACAGAATTGTTGCTTTGGGAACATACATCAACGATTTTAGCAAACACCACGATCTATCACGAATCAACGAAATTGTTTCTGAAGTAAACCGTATCAGCAATGAAATTAAAGATGCCCAAGCAATGAATACTTTGATCAACAGCAGAGAAAGATTGTTTGGGTTGGAACCAACTAAATATGAAGAAATTAGTCAGTTCCCTAGAGAATTCGAAGCGTACAAGAATTTGTGGCTTACTGCTAATGATTGGGTTAAATGGAAGGACCAGTGGATGTTGGGAAGTTTTATCGACTTAAATGCCGAAGAAGTCGAAAAGCAACACTTGAATGCTTCAAGAAACATCTTTAAAAGTTTAAAGACTTTTAAAAACTCTCCTGGCTGCTATGAAGTTGCCAAGCAAATCAAAGAAGAAATGGAAGACTTCAAACCAAACATTCCCCTCATCCAAGCACTTCGAAATCCTGGTATGCGCGAACGACACTGGGACATTCTCGGGGATGAGCTCAAACTCAAAGTGAAACCAGATGACCATCTCACTTTGACAGATTTGCTCAAAATGAAATTGTTGGACAAAATTGATATTATTTCCAAAGTATGTGATGTAGCTGGAAAGGAATACTCGATCGAAAATGCTCTTGATAAAATGGATATTGAATGGAAGGCAATCGATTTGGAAATTTTGTCATACAAAGAAACTGGTACATATATCATGAAAACATCCGAAGATGTTACTCGAATGCTAGACGACCACTTGGTAATGACTCAAAGTATGGGCTTTTCACCATACAAAAAGCCTTTCGCTGACCGCATCAGTTTGTGGGAAAGCAAGCTTAAAACAGTTCAAGAAGTTTTAGAGTCTTGGTCTTCATGTCAAAGGTCATGGCTTTATTTGGAACCTATCTTTGGCAGCGATGATATTGTTACTCAACTTCCTGTCGAGTCCAAAAGATTTACAACCATGGATAGAACATGGAGAAAGATTATGAACCAGGCCAGCTCTAAGCCTGGAGTGATCGACTTTTGTGCTGATGCAAAATTATTGGATTCGTTCAGGGAATGCAACAAACTGCTGGAATTGGTCGCCAAAGGACTGTCTGCTTATTTGGAAAGCAAAAGAGTTTCATTCCCAAGATTTTTCTTCTTGTCAGATGATGAACTGCTTCAAATTCTATCTCAAACTAAAGATCCAACTGCTGTTCAACCACATCTTCGAAAATGTTTTGAAAACGTTGCTTCTATCGAATTCCAGGCAGATAATTTAATCACCGCAATGTTTTCAGGAGAAGGAGAAAAGATTAGGGTTTCTGATCCTTTCTATCCCAAAGGTCCTGTAGAAGAATGGCTTTTGAAGGTTGAGAATGCGATGAGACATAGTGTAAGAAATGTTATTAGGGAAGCAATTTTAGACTATCCTTCAAAAGAAAGGATAGACTGGGTATTAAAGTGGCCAGGACAAGCCGTGCTATCTGGTTCTCAAACATACTGGACTGCCGAAGTTTCAGAAGCGCTTCGAAACGGAACCTTGAAAGCCCTCTATACAAAACTTTTAGCACAACTACAAGGTTTAGTCGGCTTAGTTAGAGGAGAATTACCATTCTTAAGTAGATTGGTTCTTGGAGATTTAATTGTTATTGACGTTCACTCTCGCGATGTTGTCAAAAAGATGATTGACAACAACATCGCAACAGAAAACGACTTTGAATGGATCAGTCAGCTTCGCTATTATTGGGAGGAAGACGACTTGCGAATCAAAATTGTAAATGCAAATTTCAAGTAAAATGGTGCTAATTCTAGATCCGGATACGAATACCTTGGTAACACTGGACGTCTTGTAATTACCCCTCTAACTGATCGATGTTACTTGACACTTACAGGTGCTATTCATTTGGGCATGGGAGGTGCTCCTGCTGGCCCAGCAGGAACAGGGAAAACGGAGACTGTCAAAGATTTGGCAAAAGCACTCGCAAAGCAATGTGTAGTTTTCAATTGCTCTGATCAGTTGGACTACTTGGCAATGGCAAAGTTCTTTAAAGGTCTTGCTGCAGCGGGTGCATGGGCCTGCTTTGATGAGTTTAACAGAATTGATATTGAAGTGCTTTCTGTAATTGCCCAGCAAATTATGACAATCCAAAAAGCCTGTGCTGCAGGTCAGACTAGATTTGTATTTGAAGGAGTTGATTTACCTTTGGATGCAACCAATGCCATTTATATTACCATGAACCCTGGATATGCCGGAAGAACTGAATTGCCAGACAACTTAAAGGCATTATTCAGACCAGTAGCCATGATGATTCCTAACTATGCCATGATTGGAGAAATTTCTTTGTTCTCCTTTGGATTTAGTGCAGCAAAGGTGCTGGCTGAAAAGATGGTAGCAACATTCAAGCTAAGCTCAGAACAGCTTTCATCTCAAGATCACTATGACTTTGGTATGCGTGCAGTTAAAACGGTAATATCATCAGCCGGAAACCTTAAACGCGAACAACCAAACACTGCGGAAGATTTGATTCTTCTTCGAGCGCTGTGTGATTGTAATTTACCTAAATTCTTGGCTGATGACGTACCATTGTTTAACGGAATCATCTCAGACCTGTTCCCAGGAGTAGTCCAGCCAACGATTGACTACGGAGAGCTTCTGAATTCTATTAATCAAAATTGTGAAAAACTAGGATTGCAGCCACAGGAGGCATTCATCAAGAAATGTATTCAGCTATACGAAACTACTGTTGTTAGACACGGATTGATGCTTGTTGGTCCACCAGGTGGTGGAAAATCCAGTTGCCTCCGAGTTCTATCAAAAAGTTTGTCGCAACTAGCAGGAGTTATAGCACCAAACGGGAAACCTTTCCAAAAGGTATCCATGTTTGTGTTGAATCCCAAATCAATTACTATGGGTCAATTATATGGTGAATTTGATCAATTAACACATGAGTGGTCTGACGGTATTCTTTCTTGCCTCATGCGAGAAGGTACCGAGGATACAACTCCAGACAAGAAGTGGTACGTTTTTGATGGTCCAGTAGACGCTGTATGGGTCGAATCAATGAACACTTTGTTGGACGACAACAAAAAGCTGTGCCTTACTAGTGGAGAAATCATCAAGATGAATTCTACTCAAACTATGATGTTTGAAGTTGCTGATTTGGCGTTTGCATCACCAGCAACTGTTTCCCGTTGTGGTATGATTTACATGGAGCCAAGTGCGCTTGGGACTCAACCACTTGTGACAAGCTGGTTTGGAAAACAAAAGACACTGCTGGGTGAAAGATTTTATGAAGTTTTTGAACAGGTAGCAACACCATTGTTTGAATACTATTTGGAACCTGCCCTTGAATTTTGGCAAATGAATTTAAAAGAAGCAGTTGCAACAACACCAGGTAACCTCACAAGCAGCTTAATGAGAATATATAATAGTTTGATGAACAATGCTATAAATTCTGCCAACACCGCAGAAAAGGTACTTTTTTGTTAACTTTAGGCTTTAGAAGACCATGATTTCAAGGATCTAGTTGAGCCCTTCTTTATATTTTCTCTCATATGGTCAGTTGGTGTTACCACAGACACTGAGGGAAGGGGTAAATTTGACCAATGGTTGATGAAGCTGACTTCAGAAAAGGCACTCCGATACCCTCTACCTAGCAGTGGTTCCTGCTATGATTTTACTTTCTCAGTAACTCAGAAACGTTGGGTAAACTGGCTTCAATATACTTCACAAGCGGATGGGGAGGGAGTGAAACCAGCTAGCACGTCCATTATATCTACGATGGACACTATCAGAAACACCTTCCTCATTGATTTACTTTTGTCAAACAGCTATCATATTTTATGTACAGGGGCTACAGGTACCGGTAAAAGTGTTACCATTCAGCAAAAGCTTTTGTATGGATTGGATCCAATTTATACTCCAATCTCCATTAACTTTTCTGCTCGAACTAACGCAAATCAACTTCAAGATTTGATTGACGCCAAGATGGAAAAACGAAGAAAGGGAGTATTTGGGCCTCCTGCCGGAAAGAGATATGTCCTGTTTATAGATGATCTGAATATGCCTCAACTGGATCTGTGCAACGCGCAACCTCCAATTGAACTGTTTAGACAATGGATGGACTGGAATGGGTGGTATGACAGAAGAGCAATTGGTAAATTTATGGATATTGTGGATATTTCCTTTATATGTGCAATGGGACATCCAGGAGGAGGTCGTAATCCAGTGACTGGGCGATTTACCCGGCATTTCAACTTGGTTAATTTTGTAGAAATGGACCATCCTTCCCTTCAAAAAATCTTTACTACGATTTTAGGGACATTCTTAAACAAGTTTGCACCAGAGATATCATCTCTTACTGATAATATTGTAGAGGCTTCTATTACGATTTACAACACTATTCGTGCAGAGCTTCTTCCGACACCAAACAAATCACACTATACATTCAACTTGAGAGATCTCTCAAAAGTCATACAAGGAGTGTTGAGTGCAGATGCCAAGACAGTCACCTCCAATTTCGATATCATACGTCTGTGGGCACACGAATGCATGAGAGTATTCCAAGATCGATTAGTAGATAATACGGATAAATTTTGGTTCAAAAATTTAGTTATCGAATCAATGTCTAGCAAACTAGCGTTAGATTGGAGTGATGTAGTTACCACAGAGCCATTGTTTTATGGTGACTATCTGTCGCCTGGTTCCGAAACCAAAGCATATGCAGAAATTAAAGATCTAAAACGACTGGTGAAATTGACCGAGGAATATCTAGACGACTATAATAGCACATCAACTAGTCCTATGAAATTGGTAATGTTCTTGGATGCAATTGAACATGTCAGTAGAATTTGCAGAATAATTAGGCAGCCGGGAGGTAATGCTTTACTGCTGGGTGTTGGTGGTAGTGGAAGACAGAGTTTGAGCAGATTGGCGACGTTTATGGAAGAATTTGATCTGTTCCAAATTGAAATTTCAAAGAACTATGGCCAAACTGAATGGAAAGAGGATTTGAAAAAAGTCCTGTTTGGATCAGGTATTGATGGAAAGCCAATTGTATTTTTGATTACAGACACTCAGATTATTTCAGAAAGTTGTTTAGAAGATATCAATAACATTCTGAATGGTGGAGATGTACCAAACATTTACAATGGCGAAGAATCTGACAGGATTTTAAATGCGATGCGTCCAATAGCCCAGGAATTAGGAATTTCTCAAACAAAAGAAAACTTATTCTCACATTATATAGGCAGAGTTAGAGTCAATTTGCGCTTGATAATCTGTATGAGTCCAATTGGCGACGCTTTCAGAAACAGACTAAGAATGTTCCCAAGTTTAGTCAACTGCTGTACCATTGATTGGTTCTCAACTTGGCCAGAAGACGCTCTTCGTAGTGTAGCTGCAAACGCCATCTCAGAACTAAATGATTTAGGTACTGAAGAAGTTATTGATGGAATTGTAAATCTTTGTGTGTATATGCATGAATCCGTCAGAGAAAAATGCCTTCAATACAAATCTGAGCTTAATAGGAATAACTATGTAACCCCAAAATCTTACTTGGAATTACTAAATTTGTACAAAAGACTGTTGGACAAGAAAAGAAACGAATTGCTTGCGCTCAGAAAGAGGACTGCTACTGGTCTTGATAAACTGCTCGCTGCTACCAAAGAAGTGGAAATTCTGCAAGAAGAATTGGAGGCAATGCAACCAATGTTGATGCAGACTAGTTTGGATACCGACAACGCGATGAAAAAGATTGCTGTAGACAAAATTGCGGCAGAAGAGATAAAAGAAATTGTGGTGAAAGAGGAGGCTATTGCTAGTAAGAAAGCAGAAGAAACAAGAATCATAGCTGAAGATGCAAAAAGGGACCTGGATGAAGCGCTGCCAGCATTAGATGCTGCTGTTGAGTCATTGAACTCTTTGACCAAAAATGATATTATTGAAGTCAGATCTATGCAAAGACCTCCCGATGGTGTAAAATTGGTAGTGGAAGCTATTTGTATTATGAAAGGGATAAAACCAAAGAAAGTGGATGGCGACAAGCCTGGAAAGAAAGTTGATGACTACTGGGAGCCTGGAAGAGGGCTGTTGGCGGATCCGCAAAAGTTTTTAGACAGTCTTCTGAATTTTGATAAAGATGGGATCTCTGAGGCAACCATTCAAAAGATTAAACCTTACATTGACTCTCCTGAATTCCAAGTTTCAGTAATTTCAAGAGTGTCTAAAGCTGCCACTTCAATGTGTCAATGGGTCAGAGCGATGGAAAAGTATTACTGGGTTTCCAAGTCAGTGGCTCCAAAGAGAGCACAATTGGCAGTTGCGCAAGAAACTCTAGAGGTTACTATGAAGGCATTGGGTGAACTCAAGCGGAAGTTGCGAGAATCAGAACTAAGTATCAAAGAGATGGAAAAGAGATATACCGAATCAGTGGCAAAGAAGGAGGAGTTGTCTCGCAAAGTTGAAGAATGTAATGTGAAACTTTCACGAGCTGGAAAGCTTATTATGGGACTAGGCGGAGAGAAGCAGCGTTGGGCAATTGCGGTAGATCAGTTTGATATGAAAATTACCAATATCATTGGTGATATACTTCTGGCCAGTGGCTGCATTGCTTACTTGGGTCCTTTCACTTCTGAATATCGTGCTTCCTTGCAAAAAGAATGGATGGGAACCATTCTCAGAATGAAAATTCCTCATTCGGAAAATCCTACTCTTTGGGAATCCTTGGGTGACAATGTTAAATTACGGGAGTGGGAAATTAGCGGTCTTCCAAAGGATACATTAAGTAGAGACAATGCGGTAATGGTCCAGTACTCCAGGAGGTGGCCACTGCTAATAGACCCTCAAGGACAGGCAAACAAATGGATTCGAAATATGGAAAAGGAACATTCTTTGGACATTGTTAAATTGACGGACAGAGACTTTTTAAGAACATTAGAAAATGCAATCAGGTTTGGTAAGCCTGTTTTATTGGAAAATGTGGGTGAGAAACTTGATCCTGCACTTGAGCCTGTGCTATTGAAGCAAACTTTCAAACAAGGTGGTACGACAGTCATTAAGGTAAAACGTGATTGACAATAGATTGGCGACAGTATTCTACCTTTCCACGATGACTTTAGATTCTACATTACCACCAAACTACCGAACCCACACTTCTCCCCAGAGACCAGTGCAACTGTTACTCTTCTCAACTTTACTCTCGCCCCAAGCGGTCTTGAAGATCAGCTGCTTGCTATTGTAGTAGCAAACGAAAGACCTGATTTGGAAGATGCAAAGAACCAACTAACATTGAACAATGCAATGGTAATTTAAACTAAAGTAGATGAAGAAAGAATTGAAGGAAATTGAAGATAAAATTTTGTATTTATTGTCTTCAGTACAAGGAAGTCCTGTAGATGATGAGCGTTTGATTGAAACACTCGGAGCGTCAAAGGAAACTTCAGAAGAAATTCAAAAGAAAGTAGTGATTGCTGAACAAACCGAACATGACATTGATTCCACAAGAAACAAGTATGTTCCTGTTGCAGTGCAAACAAGAATTCTATTTTTCTGCATCACTGAACTTTCCACAATAGACCCAATGTACCAATACTCTTTGGTGTGGTTTATGAACTTGTTTATCTCGGCGATTGCAAACTCTGAAAAGTCAGAAGTAATTGAAGACAGGGTGAAGAATATCAATTCTTACTTTTCATTCTCGCTATTCACAAATGTATGCCGATCACTGTTTGAAAAGCACAAATTGGAATACTCGTTCTTGTTAACTGTAAGAATTTTGATGAATGAAAACAAAATTGATCCAGATGAATGGAAATTCTTGCTTACCGGAGGATCTAATGTACCAGTAGAATTGCCAAATCCAGCCCCGTCGTGGTTAACCCCACAGAGTTGGCTAGAAATACTAGCATTGTCTACGCTGCCAACCTTTAATTCCTTTGAAATGGACTTTATTTCTCACATTTCAATGTTCAAAACAATTTTTGACAGCAGTCAACCTCAAAAAGAACCGCTTCCTCCAAAATATCAAAATAATCTCACTCCATTCCAGCGACTGCTGATACTGAGGTGTCTTCGTGCAGACAAAGTAACCCTGGGAATCCAGGAATTCGTTGCGCTACAACTTGGAGAAAAGTTTGTTGAACCTCAAACTTCGGATCTTGGAGCGTTATACAAAGAATCAAACCCAACTGTTCCTTTGATCTTTGTGCTTTCACCTGGTGCTGATCCTGCATCCTCAGTATACAAGTTTGCGGAAGAGCTAAAAATGTCAAAAAGAATCGCGTCTGTGTCTTTAGGACAAGGGCAAGGTCCTAGAGCGGAAACTATTATCAAAGAAGGTATGGAGAGGGGCATGTGGGTCTTACTACAAAACTGTCACTTGGCCCCTTCATGGATGCCTTCCCTCGATCGTATTATAGATAGCATTACTATGGACAAAGTACATCGTGATTTCAGATTATGGCTCACTTCTATGCCATCAAACAAATTCCCAGTAACAATCCTCCAAAATGGAGTAAAAACTACCTTGGAACCTCCAAACGGAATCAAAGCAAACTTGTTGAGAAGTTACGCAACATTTAATGATGAAACGCTAAATGGATGCTCAAAGCCATTACCATGGAAAAAGTTGTTGTTCTCTTTGTGCTTTTTCCATGCTGTGATTCAAGAAAGACGTAAATTTGGAGCTTTAGGTTGGAACATTCCATATGAATTCACAGATGGAGATTTACAGATTTGCATTCGACAACTAAAAATGTTCTTGGAAGAATATGATGAAAGCCCTTTCAAAGTGTTAAAGTATACTGTGGGTGAAATTAACTATGGTGGAAGAGTAACTGATGATCAAGATCGTAGATTAATCATGTGCATACTGGATGATTATTACACTCCTGATGTGCTTAAAGATGGTTATCGATTTTCATCAAGCGAAATCTACTATTCTATTCCTGGCGAAAACTATGCGGAATACAGAAATTACATTAAAGGTCTCCCAATTGACGAAGGTACTGAAATCTTTTCCATGCATGAAAATGCAAATATTACCTTTGCTCAAAAACAAACTTATACACTGTTTGAATCTCTCTTAACCTTGATGCCAAAAAGTTCAAAGAGTGCTTCAGGAAAAACGCGTGAAGATATTTTGATAGATACTGCTACTATGATACAGTCAAAGATTCCAAAACCATTCCAGCTCCATGTGGTTCTTAAAAAGTTCCCAATAGAGTACAAAGAAAGCATGTCCACTGTTCTAGTACAAGAAGTAATTCGATACAACAAATTGCTAAATGTCATTCACAGCACAATCGTAGAAATGATCAAGGCGCTTAAAGGGCTAGTCGTTTTATCAGAACCATTGGAAAAGATGAGCAATAGCATGTTTATTAACCAGGTACCGCAGGCTTGGTCTTCAAAGGCATATCCTTCGTTAAAACCATTGTCCTCGTGGGTATTGGATCTAGTACAAAGGTGTGAATTCATTCAAAAATGGATTTCATTTGGTATTCCAAACATATACTGGATCAGCGGTTTCTTTTTCCCACAAGCTTTCTTGACAGGAACATTACAAAACTATGCCCGTAAATATGTGGTTTCAATTGATTTGCTGTCGTTTGAATTCAAGGTGATGGATCAAAAGTGGGAAGAAATTATTACAAAGCCTGCAGATGGATGCTACATTAGGGGGCTATTCCTTGAAGGTGCACGTTGGGATCCAAACAAAAAGTTTTTGGAAGAGAGTAGACCAAAGGAGCTATACACAGAAATGCATGTTATATGGTTACTGCCAAAGGCAAATAGGAAGAAGCCTACGGTAGGCATTTACGAGTGCCCAGTCTATAAGACTCTTACAAGAGCAGGTACCTTATCCACCACTGGTCACTCTACAAACTTTGTGCTCACCATTGAACTGCCTTCAGATCATCCTCAATCTCACTGGGTAAAGAGAGGAGTAGCTTTAATAACCGGATTAGCATTTTAATAAATCTGTATTAATTGATATTGATTTCCGATTAGTATTATTTAGGTTTTAGATCACATTTGGATTATAGTAGTTTTCCCGTCCAATATTTTTGCTTTGAATCACAATGCAAAGAATAAAGGTAAACTTGAAAAGGCCGCAACCATTGAAACAAATATCACAGGCAACCGCATCGCCGTTTGCTACATTCTCGACTATAGTGTATGCGGTAATTAAATTAGTGACCCAACTGGTAAGCTGAATTTCGAAGGAAAGGCTTCCCTTGGTAAAGACGGAATACAGTTTGCGAACGGAACCCTGTACAACATAAAGCTGGATGATTTTGAAACCATTTCGAAATTGGGACAGGGCCAGTTTGGGATCGTTCAGAAAGTTAAACATAAACCAACAAATGTAATTATGGGTAAGTATGTTTAATCTCAGCGCTAAAAGAAATTCGTTTAGAGTTGGATCAAAATAAGCTTAATCATATTATAATGGAACTGGAAGTGCTTCATAAGTCCAAACATCCAAATATTATTGAATTTTACGGAGCGTTTGTTGTAGAGAGTTGTGTTTATATGTCGATTGAATATATGGATGCTGGATCACTGGATAAATTATATAAAGGCGGAATTCCAGAACCAGTGCTGGCTAAAGTTGCAACATCGGTAACCTGATTTTTATAAAGATGGTGGAGGGACTGACTTACTTGAAAAACGAACTCAAAGTGATTCATAGAGATGTAAAGCCTACCAATGTACTAGTCAATACCAAGGGCCAAGTAAAGTAAGAATATTTTAATTAGGCTCTGTGATTTTGGAGTTAGTGGGCAGCTACAGCAATCGATGGCAAAGACTAATGTTGGATGCCAGCCCTACATGGCAGTATATTAATATTAATGTAGCCTGAACGTATAACTAGTGGTGGCGGAGACTATAGTTCGAAATCTGATGTGTGGAGTTTAGGGCTTAGCATAATAGAAATGGCAACAGGACAATATCCATTTATATCAACAGCTTCTGAAAGTGTATTTGCTCAGTTGAATGCTATAGTAGCAGGTCCCGCACCAACACTTCCATCTAGTTTTTCTCAATTAGCTCATGATTTTATTGCTGCTTGTTTACAAAAGGAGCCTGTAGATAGACCAAGCTATCCCATGTTACTGGAGATGGAATGGATAACTTATAATCGCAATGTTGAAGTAGATATGGCTGGGTGGGTGCAATCTGCATTACAAAAAATGGAATAAAAGTAAGAGATTTATCTATAAAATATTCCACAAATCTTCCAAGGCAGATGTTAGTTTAGAGCAAGTGACTGCTGCTGAAAGGGGATAGTCTGAGATGGAAATTTTGTCATCAACGATATCATCAACCCAGTCATCGTGCCCGTGAGCCATGGCACCAATAAAGAAAACAAGAGTCTCATCTTGAGGTAGAGTCCCCAAATAAGTAGATAATCTGACAGCTGGAACTTCTGATGACATGGCTATCGTTAGTATTAGCGTTACTTATTTTTCTGCAATTTGGAGGGAAATGGTCAGTAACTGGGTTGGCGATAACTTTAAGCAGTTTTTCAGGGCCATTCACTGAACGAATGCTCATCTTGTGCAATAATTGGACTACGTTAATGTAGATTACCCATTAAACCACTAAATCTCTTGAAAGTTCTAGGTATTCTGACGTGCGGTGAAACTTCAATCAAGACATTCTTTGTAGTATGAATATAGACCTGTAATTTACCCGCTTTGTTCAATGGAGAATCAAGCAGAGCCAATAGACACTGATGAGTGATATCAGGTCTAGATTCTGAAACATCTCGTCCTTCTTTTTTCAAAATATGATGGTGGTCGTCGCAGTTCATCAAAACATAATGTCCTTCCTTTCCTTTTCCAAGTTTTACAGTTTCCAATGAAGCCTGTTCCAGGACAACGATTAATCTTTTGGTTGCTGCCTTTTCTGATGCTGACTTTGGTACTTTTGGAGGTTTTTGTTCTTTTAGCAAATCCATCCTTCAAAAAAAAATAAAAAAAATTTGGAGAGCAAAAGTTTAATTTCAAGCAATATGCACTTTAAATTCTACTCAAGTATACCGTTTCCATAAATATATCTAACTCAAGTATACCGTATTCCATA